>JAFEMH010005763.1:0-150131 GCA_022495995.1 Adenophora triphylla var. japonica
TTTTGTGAATCATGTCACGGAAGAGGGCCGCTGCAGCCCGCCGGTAAGTAGCCCCGCCGTTCTTAGACCGAACGGCATGACCGTGTAACGCATGTCCCCCATGGAGTGGTGAAGCGATGCAGCTTTGGCCCGATCCTCCTCGGACATCTTCGAGTTCGGCTTGTATCCACGAACCCGAATCCCACCCGAAGGCGACTTTACTTCAAAATTTGCAGTGAGTGTCGTATCCCGCGTAAGATGTCGATGTTAGAGCAATGGGAAGTATCATCTTTAGTGGCCGGCTCCTTGTTGAGATCCCGAAATCTACGCAAAGATCTCGACACTTTCCGCTGGCCTTCGTGACCGAGTCACGATGTCAGTGGAGAGCCAAGTCGGGTACTCAATCACTCGATGAAACCAACTCTGAGCATTTTCTCAATTTCTTCTTTAACTTGCAAGGACCACTCGCTTCGATTCTTACGCAGCCTTACGTTTGACAGCTTGGATTCGGATCCAGGGAATTCGTGCTCCACGATTGAGGGATCGAGTCCTCGGCATGTCCCGATATGACCAGCGAACACGTCAACATACTCCCGAGGAGGCTTATCGTGGCTTCTTTTCTCGCATCGGCGAAGAAACCGCCTCACTTGTGTCTCTTTAGGCTCTCAGACCGACCCCAGGTTCACTTTCGTCATAACCTCTTCTAGCTTGGGCCCTATTGTCCTCTTGGTCAACTACACGCCGAGAACTTCTTTAATGTATTGTTCGTTTAATGTGTCTCGCTTCTTTATCAATTGAATTATTAACGTCTTTTAAGTTGTTTGTTAACTTATCAGCTTGTTAAAGTGGCAATGAGAGGATACTCCGAAAGGTCGACTTTTCATTAAACAAGAACGGGAATACATGATTGCCTACAACATTATAGTCCTCCGGCTGTAAGGCCGCTGGATGACTCGCAGGACTGACTCGACAAGGACTCGACTCGCAGGGTTTGAGACCGGCTTTAGGGAGATGTGGGTGCGCGGCCCACTTGTCTTCCACTCGCCCGGCTTGCCTCGTCCGCGTGAAAGTTACCCAATTCTTCAGCCGCATTGGGCCTGATGCTTCGATGAGGGTGCGCGGATCGAGAGGCTTCGCTCCCGATGTCCCTATCATGGCGATCATGCCATTGTCTGAGCCCCGCCGATCAAGTTGGGCAACTCCACGACTTCTTCAAACAGACTCGTAGAAGCCGGTCCACCGAGAGCGTCTTCTATGAATTCCGGTTCCTTCCGCTTTGGACTTACCTGTCTCGAATGTGGCCTCTATTTACAACCGATCCGAACAACTTGTTTCCCCTGCGGAGAGTACCTTGAGTTGCTCCTCCAAGTCCGGGATTCCTTCAATGTGTACTCATGCTGATCAGCGTGCGGCACTGGGTCCAGTAGAGCCGCACTGCCGAGGAACGCTCCCCTTATCGATTAGCTTTGAGTCCTCTCGAAACGCTGAGGTCCCGTGCTAGCCGTTCCATTCTTCCCGTAGTCTCGTGCCGACTATTCCTCGCTTCTTTCTCATCTTCATCAGCTCCACCGCGGGCCCTCGCCCCCGCTCGTTTGCCTCCGCTTGCCGTCGGCCTCAGCTTCGCTGTTCTGCCTCCACTGTCTGGCCCCCTCGCCGTCTTGCTCCCCTCGCTTGGCCCCTGCTCGCCGTCGGGTGAAGTAATGAGCGAGGTCAAAGCCGTAAGGCCTGAGATTGGGTGTGCCGTCTGAGGTTCCCTTTGCGGCCGCCGCTGGGTGCGGGCGAGCCTTTGCCTTCCTTGATGTCGCCGGTGTTGCACGTAGCCAAGCCCCCTGACCGTGGTGTGGTCCTCGACTTCAATAACTTGGTGTCAGCCTTGCAGCCTTTTGCCGAGCCCCGCCCCGGGATGAAGTTCATGAGTTTCATCATCCTCACGGCGGGAGGAATCTGATCGTGAGACAATGGAAGGTCCACGTTGCATATTTCGATCTTCGAGGTCTCCCGTGAGTGAATCCAAGCTTAATGGCATGTCGTCATTATGCTTGATTTCCAACACCGGAATGTCGTTGGTGCCGGGTCCCCTGTGGTGACACTGCCGCCGTAGATCGTGGTTAGCTCGTCTCGCATGAACTTGAGGCACCGGTGAAGGGCGGATGCCACGCCATTGATTTGATGCAGCTGTGGACGCCCCAGATGGCCGCAAAGTGATTGGAATGTCCAACACTTGGAATTCAGGGGATCACCCGCTTGCCGAACCGTATGCCGAGAGTAGCAACCCCGAGAACCGTACGGGAAGTAGAGTCATAGGCCTCGACAAAGGTGGACCGAAGGCTTAAGATCCGCGGCTTCGATGTCAAGCAGTCCATCATCTTCAAGGCAAGACATTCATTCCGAACCTCCGTCTACCAACACGCGGGGAAGGCGACGCTCGTCCACTGGATCGTGGATGTAGAGCGGCTCATTGTGGATCGCCCCCAAATTTTGGAAGGTCCAAATCGCGAAGGTGATAATGTTGCCATAGCTGATGTTACCGATCATTCAATGACTTCATCTCGGGGTCATGGCGCCCACTGGGACCATGGTACGGGCCAGCTTTCCTCTAGCTTCGAGCTCATGAGGATAAGAGGAGGCGAGCAGAGACCAAAGGGAAATGTTCGCCCGAGTCCGGCTTGAGCCGAGCGAGGATCGGGTCCTCTTTCAAGGAATTTGCGTCTTCTGGCCGGCCTGATTGCACTGCCCGTCGGCTGGGTGGCCTTAGGTGGTAATGCATGGATTTGACCCGACGGTTAGAACGCCGACATCGTGTTTGGTCCCTTCTCAACAGTGCCGCTTCGAGCCGAGCCATAGTTAGAGGAGGATTCCTCGTAGCATAGGGCCATATGTCTTCCTCAACTCATTGATTTGTGGATGAATTCCTGGGAGCTTCTGCGGCACTTGACGGATTCTCGTCCTGTGATACCGCTTCGATGCCTCTCGCGGGAGGTAGCCTACGCTTGACGCAGCTTGTTCGAATGTCGCCGCACAAATGGGCCGCTCGAATCGAACTGCAGGCTGCCGACTCCTCCGGGGAGGTTGGAGAGTTCTCGCTCAAGCGAACGGTCTCCTTGATCTCTTCACGGTATATCGCGTTCCTTTCCTTCTCACGAGCATACTCAGTGGCATTCCTGAGTTTGGGTCCGGCGATACTCGTGATTTGCTAGTTTTCCTCCACTCGGGGCCCAGATCAACCTTCTTGCCGGCAATGAGCTCGCGTCGAGAGTCAGCGCCTGCGTTTCTTCCCACGTGAGAATAGCCGCTTTCAACCGCGTGCGGCGCCTAGGTAAACCTCCATCGGGGAGAGTTTTCTCCTCTCGCTTATCTCGAGTGGCGGTATGCCAAGGTGAGTACACGCTTCCCGAACATCGGCCCATGTGACTCGGTTGCCGTCCCGCTTGATCGTTTCGTAAACGAAGGCCGTAGACCGTGGAATTTCCCCGAGTAGTTGCTCGAGACGAATTTCCATCCTCCTCCCGTTTTTAAATAGACCTTCCTCCCCGAGTTGGCCTTTCAACCTGAGTGCGGAAATGATCCGCTCCCATCCTCCCAGACCCTCGGGAGTCCGGTTTTGTTGACTTCATGCCCGGCTTGGAAGAGAATGGTTTCATCGTCTTCATCGTCGCTTTCACAGAGAACTTGCTTTCCTCGGGAAGGTAAGCGCCGGGATTCGTTCTCCGCCGTGTCGTTCCATCTCCTAGGTCATCGGGACCGTTGACCACCCTTGCCCGGCAGAGGGGTTGGATGAGAACAGACGGTAGTCGTGAAGTTGCCATGAGCAAAACTCTTGAGGTCGAACCGGTCTAGAGTGGCCTCTAGCTTTCGTCCGAAGCCGCCCGTGACACTTTAAGGGCTTGGTCCCCGTAGGTCTTTCGAGCTTGGTCTTCGTCCCAAAGACGACTTTCTTGAGCGGCTAGTTCCATGAGAGCTTTCCTCGCGAGACCTAGGCAGCCTCCGTAGGCGCGCATCGTCCGGCTAGTGTCCGTAACCGTGATTACATTCAAATCGCCGAATGGCGGAACACTTGGATTACATTGACGAAGGAAGCTCTGACTGGGACATTCCATGCGGCCTTCCGATCTCGATCACCAAGAAGTTTGCCCATATCTCGCTTGATTGACCCCACGGGGTATTGAATTCGCAATGTTGACGGCCTCGTGATCTCGCTCGATCGCCAAGTCTATCAAAGCTAGCAACTGATCGCGTGATGTCTCAATCCGGGCCGCGACTACTGGGAGTAGAATCGAACCGGAGCATGTTGATGCCGAGGTGGTCATTTCCGTGCCTGGAGCCGACTCGCCATGGGAAGACTTTCACGTATGTTTTCTGGGGCGGCCGCCTAAGCGTTCCCGAGGTTGATCTCGACTTGTAGCAGGGCGAGGAGCTTGGTCTCCTTCGCTGCCGCCCTCGGGCCTCGCGGCGCTGAGGGTATAAGCTTGACCGACGCACGGGCCGATTGCCACCGGGCCGGTACTGGAAGTAGGGATGAGCTCAGCTCGCTGCCAATGCCTCGTTTACTATGAGCAAAGCAATATCGAGGGTGACCTTGGTGTTGCATAATCTCGATAACAAGGACGGGATCCTCGCTTCATCAGATATCTCGAATAGATGATATTGACGAAGTCGCCGCCCTTCACTTGATCGTAGGGATTCCTCGCCGCGTGAATCACGTGCTTCCAATTATTGGATAGCCGCCCGCATCGACATCGAGCTTGACAATTTCCATGGTATTGGAACCTTGGTCGTAGGTGACCCGATCGAAGGAGTTCCGTCCTCAAAACCGAGCATGTGAATGCAGAGGTCCGCTGCGGGTCCGCGCATCTTCGACTCCGAGAGTCCAGATTCATCGTCATCCGATCGCTCAATCCAAAGTGTAGTGGACGTACAAGGCCCGGCCAAGGCTGGCTGGAGCAAATGCCTAGAAAACATCATGCTCTTCGTTGGAGAAGAGGGGCGCAATGGGTAGTTCCTCGTGGAGGACATCCCATACAACTTCCATGCATTCATCACGAGAATGACGGTGCTTGTTGACCTTTATCACAAAAATCTCTCACTGCGGGGCCAGAGAGTTTGTTTGGAGAATGCCGACGAATCTCCGATTGGAGATCGGGGTTTATGTGCCCGCATCATGGCGATGTTCGCCGTTTCCTTCCACCCGCTCCAAATGTTGGAAACGACAGCTTGAACTTGATGTATCGGATCGCTCTGTGGTCCGCTCGCTCGAGTACGTTTACATAGTTGGCATCTCCGACTCGAGGGATTCTCGATGAGATTTGCCCCGTAGTCCCTCGTTGATTCGAAGGAGGTAACCCCGTGCTCGAGTGCGACACGCTTGCCATCTGTTCCTCGGCTTCGTTTCCTATGAGGAAACTATCCCCTGATGACTTCAAGATCTCCCCGCCGGTTAATGAACTTGACGCACCGATGGAGAGTGGAAGCTATGGCTTTCATGTGGTGTAGCCAAGGGCGTCCCAAAAGAGCCGTGAACTCTGATGGAATGTCCATCACGTGGAATTTTGTCGGCACCATTCGGGTTTCGAACCGTAGTTCCAGAGTCACCGTCCCTGTGATGGGACGAGACGAGTTGTCGTAGGCCTCGATAGTCCGAGCCGACTAATCGATGGCTTTCATGGATGCGGAGAGCTCGCATCATGCCGAGAGGGAGGACATTAACGGCCGACCCGTTATCTACCAATACTCCGGGAGTGATATGGTGTCGAGCCGGAGAGTGATGTACAGAAGCTTCGTTGTGCTCCCGAGGCGTCTCTCGATAAGTCTTCGTCACGTAACGTGATCATGCCGCCATACAACGGAGTCGTAGATCTCGCCTCTATCCGTAGAAGGAGAGTCATCCAGCCCATCCGTTTCCTCGTCTTCCTCTGCGAGGTAAAGCCTTTCACTGGAACCTCGTGAGTGTGTTGAGGCCGCCCGTGGCGGTTGCCGCCCTTGGTTAGCACATTGATCGAGCGCGATCGCTAAGCCGACCTTGATCTTCCTTTACCGGTCCGAGCTCTAAGCCGGACAAATTGAATCTTGGCCGATCCCGCTGA
This sequence comes from Adenophora triphylla var. japonica, assembly GCA_022495995.1. NCBI lineage: Eukaryota > Viridiplantae > Streptophyta > Magnoliopsida > Asterales > Campanulaceae > Adenophora > Adenophora triphylla. The sequence continues at coordinate 6,060 of JAFEMH010005763.1, forward strand.
GGGTTAAAGCTTCCGACCGGCGCAAGATTACCAAGATCCGAGGTATTCCTGTCCTGTGGCCCGACTCGGTTTCAGCGGGACTTTTCGGCTTTCCCACCCCCGTTTGCTTCTAAAGCCGCATGGCCTCGGAGGCAAAGAGGACTCGGCCGGAGTACAAGATTTAGTAGTCGAACCTCCCGAGGGTTCTCCAAGTGTACCTACACCGGTATCTCCAAACTTCGTATCTTTCTCTCGCTTGCCGCTGAGAGGATTTCTTCTTTGTTTTCTGAGGATTGCTCCTGACAGCTCAGACTCGTACCTGTGCAAAGTGAAAGGGCCGCAAACATCGTAGCCGATGTGGACATTAGAGGAGGATCCAATGAAAGAGGCGAGAAACCGGTTCTCGCGGCACTCTTCGGGGCACCCACTCAATGGAATTCACACGTTATTGTTCTGAAAGGGATTCCCGATCGTATTGGGCCCACTGGGGCGCTCTAACTTGCCTTCTTCTATCAAGTTCGGGATTTCGTATCGTAACCCCAAACAATTGTCGCTGGTATGGCCGTGATACCGATGGAAGGCGCAAAGATTTGCTCTTGTCCGCATTGGCTACGGGAACTTGGGTTTGTAATTGGCAACGGCTTAAGGAGACCCTCCTCGATTAACCCTTCCAAAGATCTTGCTCAAGCCGGCATGTCCAACTTGTCGAAGTGTACGACAGTGCCGCTTCGAGTAGAATTGTTGCTTTGGGACCGGGTTTCGTTACCCGACCGTTGCCCCCGATGGACGTAGTTGACGGACGTATCTTTCCCTTTGCCGGGGCCTGCAAGGGATTGAATGCAACCGCTGAGCAGTATCTCGTATGGCCGTGGCAAGAGCCAACTTTTCCTTGAGATCCTTCTCGAACCGTGAGCCGGCATTGACTACGGCCCTGAGATCCGGGAAGAAATTGTGACTGATGAGAGTTCGATGGACGGTCTTAAGGTGACTCAAGATCCGCATCCGTTCGTCTCGAGAGCGGCTCCACGATCTCTGAGAGTTTCCACCCATCTCTTGTAGAATTCCCCAACACTTTCATCCGCTTCGCTCGCGGTGATTAAGTCCTCGCGACTTGTTTCCCACTCTAAGTTGGATCTCGTACTGCCCAGAAGATGTTACCGATCTCCTGTGTGCGGCGATCCGCAGCTCGACCCTCGAAACCATCGTAACGCCGAACTTTAAGCGTATGCCGGAAGTGGTCGCCATTTGGCCGGAGGGTTGCTCCTTTTGCTCTCATGCCGAGAACGTAAGTGTCGACGTGCGTTTGAGGACATTCGGTTCCATCGAATCGGTCCATCTCCGCATTCCGAACTCGGGCAGGAGAGGCGTGACCATTCCCTGATCTCGCGGATTTGAGCGTTTCCTCGCTTTGAGCCGCTCATGGCGGCTTTCTGTGTCTTTCATCCGCTCGACCATCCAGCTAAGGTCGGGTCCAAAGTGGACTCGTGAGGCTCGGCGCCGGTGCTACCACGTGAGCGGTAGTGATTGAGGCGGAAGGCTTCGTATACAGAATATACGGAGCCTTTTCGAACCGTATCGGGGTTTGTCCCCTGTTTAGTGGATTCGTGTATAGGCACCCGGACGAACCCGGAGGGTATTGAGGGATATTGGCATCTCGAGATGGTCCAATGTGCGCCGGTGATATTGAGTGATGGGCGTAGCACCGGGCCGACTAAAATTGACAGGTTGCCCCGAGAGGCGGCAACACGGAGCCTAGGTCCTGGCCGTTTCCTTGGTCGGGAAGGCATCCCGTAAGTTGGCGGGGGAGGAACCCGATTGAAGGTTTCGTGAACCGGTTTCGGGAATCGTCATCCTCGACTGTGACAAAAGTACCGTCCGACCGGGGATAGCCGCTATACCACGCTCATTCGTAAGCCGTACCACGAAATTCTCGCCGATCTTCTTCGCCTCTTGTGAACCTCACAAGCTCCGAATGGCTTCTTCCAATGTCATATCTCCACGGTGGCGGGGTCCTTCCCCGTCACGATTTCTCTGAGCTAGACATGTCGGAAATTCTGGCCGAGGGAACCGAGGGAACCGAAGAACCGTCTCGACGCCGCCGTTACCGTGATCCCGGCAAGGCGCCGACCCGGAAATCAACCACTTTCTCGCTCGCCGCAGTGGAACGAAAGGAAGGGTTTAGGCTTCGAAAAGGGTATTTGGCTCAAGGTTTTCGCTTGTGCAATGTGCGCTACCGATTAATGTTTACTTAAAGCACGTTTTCTCGTAGTCCTAATTGGTTGGAAAAGAGCGTGTCTTCTTTTTCGCAACTAATCCTAGAGCTCTAATCGCCGGATCTCGTCACTACGCTTATAAGCCCCTCGTTTCCATTGTAGATCATCTTTCTCAGACGGACTATCCCGAGCGAGGTCTCGATAAGGCAAGCGAGTTCCACCGACAAAGGAAAAAGTGAACTTAAGGCTAGCCGATCACGCAAACTTTCAACGTGTGTGACGTACGGGCCACTGGCCGAAGTCAACGTCCTTAAGTTAAGGCGGGATCGTGCCAAAATTTGGGCATGACCTCTCCCGACTCGCTTGTGCGAGAGACCTTAGCTTTTAGCGTTGGCCAAGTTGTGGTGGTACGATACATACGGCGAGGTTTGGTGACACGGCGTCACATCAACCTTCTGCATATTTTTCTAAGCAGAGCTCCGCGTCAAAGTCAAGGCCGAAAGCTCAAGACTTCGGGTCGGGAACGACCTTCGTCTCAAACTCTCGAGCTTGACTCTGAGCTGGGCCCGGCGTGAAAAACATACACTTAGGCTTTATGACACGAGCTAAGCCAAAACCAACCGGGTCTGACAAAGTGTGACACAAAGAGCGCATGGCTTACACGGCTAGGATGGGATGTTTGGGACGACCCCGCGCGCCCGAAAGGTGTCTCCGCGCACCAATCGGAGTGCAACCGATAAGGCCATCCCTGTTAGGGGTCAGAAGTGTGCAGCTGTACCGAGGCGCAAGTGCACGTGAAGTGCGGTGTTCCGAGGCAAAGAAGCGCGCGTAGTGTGCGGTCACTAAAATTCTTTTTCCGAGTAAAACAGAGATTTTTTTCGTAATGTGTCTTAAAGAATTTATGATGCACAGCTTCAAAAGACAAAGATGAAAATCAAACATGAATGGGGATGCACAAACATGGTAAGATTTTGAAAAGTTGACAATGTAATGCCTTTGAAAAAAAACCGTTCGAGGTTTAAAGGAACTCACACACACGAAAACGAGGAAGGGTAAACGAAAGTTTGACCCACGGAAGGCTTTTTAGAAAACATCGGCATTTTTGAAAAAAGTATCTTTTCCCCAGCGGAGTCGCCAACTGAAATTACCCGATCTTTTCGCGCGCGGGGGGCGCGGAAGAGGGCGGTTGTCTTTCGCGGAGGGGTTGGTGTCTGAGACCTCGCTTCATGGGAAGGAACAAAATGAGGAGTCGCCACGCGGTTTTTGTATTTTGAGCCCAAACGTTGAGAAACGGCTTTTGTGAAAATGTGTCGTTTTTATTGGTAGCAAAAACTTAGGAAAAGGCTTTGAAAACGGGTGATCATTTTTATTGGCAAAGAAAACGAGTAAAAAGCTTTTTGTACCGTAGATTGTTAGGTTCTGAGGTCAAGTTACGTTTCGGGTAGAGTATTACGAGATCGCCCGAAACGCCTCGCATGACGAGTCTTTCTACCTTTCTCGAAATCGTGTGTGTGTGTGTGTGTGTGTCTTTTGAAATGGGGGCTTGAATGACAAGCTTAATCTTGGTTTGAATGACAAACGTTGATTAGGTGACTTTTGAAAAGACGAGCGTTTGAATGACAAACGCCGGTTTGAGTTTGAAATGAGCGTTTGCGTGGCAAACGCCGACTTTGAGTTTGAAATGAGCGTTTGCGTGGCAAACGTCGATTTTGAACCGTGCAAGTCATTGTTAAAGATTTTTACTGAAAATGCGTATTAAATGATTTTAAGTGTCAAATGGCGGCTTTGAGTTTGAAGATGAGCGTTCGGAGGCCGAACGTCATTTCGCGCGTTTTGAAAGAGAGTTCGACGGACGAACTCCGGTTTTGAACCGGGCATTACATTGTTAACGATTTTTACGGGAAAATGCGTATTAAATGACATGCGATCAACGAATCGGGTTGCGACTCGGACTTTGAAAAGTAAATACTATCACGATCCAAACGGATCGGACTTGTAAATGACAGTATTTAAAGCAGTGTCAACGGAATCAAACGATCCGGATTCGTAAATGACGATCGACGAGGCCAAACGGCTCGGAATTGTAAATGACGATCAACGAGGCCAAACGGCTCGGAATTGTAAATGACGATCAACGGATCGATCGATCCGGAATGGTAAATGACATAAAAAGTAAACGGAACGGGGTCGGAACGCCGTTTTAACCCGTGATTAATTCTCTTACGGAAAGAGAAGAAGATCGAGGGGCTAAAACGTATCGGACCCCGTTAGACGGAGGCGTCTACATTTCGATAACGACGTTCGAAACGGTTATAGCGACTGGCACGTAAACCGAGACGGAACGAGAGATTTAGAGAGAGGGAGTTATACCTATGGCTAGGGTCGACTCCTTTGGCTCGGGAGGTGTGTACGGGACACGGAAAGTGATTCGAAAGGTTGTTTCGAAGTTGTAAGGTGCGTATTTGATCGAAATACGAAGGTTTCACGCGAATCGAGACAGAACGGGAGCTCGGAAGGGGTGAAAACCAGTTTGGACCGTGGGGGTGGTGAAATTTTGGGGTAAATTTTCTCGTCCTTCGCTTTGACACCATTTCTATTTATAGGTGAAATTTGCGTAGGAGTCCTGACGGACTTGGCCCGAATCCGTGGGGTTTTGTGGTATTTTGAGAATTTGAAGGACTTGGCCGACAATTTCGTAAAATGTGCACAAAGTGAGTCCTACGGACTTGGCTTGCAAACCAGGCATTTTGGTCTTTTCCCTTTGAATTTGATTGAAGGGTGACTAGAGGGAGGTGGCATGGCCGCCACGTGCCCCTCTCGAGTCACCCTTCATGGGAATTTGTTCCCTGGTCCCGCTTTGTCCGTTTTTTAAAATAACAACCGGAAATGTCCGAAACTCCCGAAAAGTGCCTGGAAAATGCGTTTTCGTGGAAAGCCATACTTTTACGTGAGATGACACGTGCTAAGTACGGTTCGACGTCTGGATGCACGGGCGCCCCGGACGCCTCGTTGGCACTGAACGGGAGTTTAACGAGTTCCGGTTAACCTGGAGCGGGCCAGTTAACGGATTTCGGTTAACTTTCTGACGGATTTGGACGATCCGGATTTGGGTACTTACACCTTCCGTCAATTCCTTTAAGTTTCAGCCTTGCGACCATACTCCCCCCGCAACTTGCTCTCCTGCAGGTAAGCACAGCAAAGGTACGTTAGTCCTTCAACATATCTCAAAAATAAGCATGCACTCACAAATGTTTCATGAATACCCATAGCTTTAGCTATTCCTATCTCCGCAAACAGCAACGTAAGCTTTAGTCAATCCTCGGGCGACTTCCCTAAAATAGTCAATCCTCGGGCGACTTCCCTAAAATAGTCAATCCTCGGGTGACTCCCCAAGAAAGGGCCAACCTTGGGTACAAAGCTCATAGCCTCTCGTTATCACCACCTCTTTGACGAACTATGTAGCCTACCATAGGTCCAGTCACTTGACCAATACGGTCACCCTTTTCCCCGATAATTCTCGTAAGCCCGAATCATCCCCAGCGAGAACAGTCTCCCTCAGGTACTAAACCTCGACTTAGAATCATACTCCTGAACTAAGTCCCCATTTAGGTTCATACCCCTGAACTAAACCTTGACTTAGAATCATACTCCTGAACTAAGTCCCCATTTAGGTTCATACTCCTGAACAAAACCTCGACTTAGAATCATACTCCTGAACTAAGTCCCCATTTAGGTTCATACTCCTGAACAAAACCTCGACTTAGAATCATACTCCTGAACTAAGTCTCCATTTAGGTTCATACTCCTGAACTAAACCTCGACTTAGAATCATACTCCTGAACTAAGTCTCCATTTAGGTTCATACTCCTGAACTAAACCTCGACTTAGAATCATACTCCTGAACTAAGTCCCCATTCAGGTTCATACCCCTGAACAAAACCTCGACTTAGAATCATACTCCTGAACTAAGTCCCCATTTAGGTTCATACTCCTGAACTAAACCTCGACTTAGAATCATACTCCTGAACTAAGTCCCCATTTAGGTTCATACTCCTGAACAAAACCTCGACTTAGAATCATACTCCTGAACTAAGTCCCCATTTAGGTTCATACTCCTGAACAAAACCTCGACTTAGAATCATACTCCTGAACTAAGTCTCCATTTAGGTTCATACTCCTGAACTAAACTCCAACAAAGGCTAACAAAATCCCCAGTGAAGTTAACGGAATCCCGTTTCTTTTCCCATTATCATCCATTTCCTCGGCAGCAAATATAAGACCGATCCCTTCAAATGAAGTCCACCAATAGACCATCTATCCCAAACCATCAAAGGGAAATCATTTCAAATCAAGGTTCGAGGCACCTAAGACGCCATCTCCAAGGTTCGAGGCACCTAAGACGCCATCATGAAGGTTCAAGGCACCTAAGACGCCATCATTAAGGTTTGAGGCACCTAAAACGCTATCACACACAACACGAGGAAAGCGATAAATCGCAATCATCCCCAAAATAGTCAAACCATAGGGCGACTTCCCCAAAATAGTCAAACCATAGGGCGACTTTCCTAAAATAGTCAAATCATAGGGCGACTTCCCAAAAATAGTCAAAATCATAGGGCGACTTCCCCAAAATAGTCAAGTCATAGGTTGACATCCTAAAACAAATACCTGTGGTCGACGATCAAGATAGTCGAAAAACCCGAACTACGATCGGCTTGATTCCTCTTAGGGATACGTAGGTAGCCTATCATTAGGTTCGGCCATCGACCAAAAATGGTCATTCCTATCCCCCCAGAGCGGATATACAATTTCACCGTCCGACCGAAAATGGTCATCTCTTATCCTCAGCAGAGTTTCTTCCCAGCAACCGACTGCATAACTCGCTCATCAGGTTCGAGGCACCTAAAACGCCATCATCTCCAGGGTCAAAGACCCGAACTACGGCCGGCTTGATTCCTCTTAAGGATACATAGGTAGCCTATTAAATAGGTTCAAATTTCGCTCGATCACTTGATCATCCCGCCAAATATGGAGCCTTACTCTTATCGACGACCCCGCTTCCTTCGAAAGCGCCGTCGCCGAGGGGCTACTGTAAGTGCTCCAATTTGAGCTTGTTAGTATTTTCGTTAGAAAATTAATGAAAGTTATAACATTTCTAATAATTCCTAACATTCCTAACATTTCTAACCAAGTAAGGGTAGATCAGGTATTGCCAAAAAAGGATAAACCAAAGAAAGAATCTCAAAAAGCAAAAGAAATTATAAAAATCCGAATTGGGCAAGTTGAAAAACATAAAGCTGCCGGATTTTTGAATTTTATTCTTCCCGTCCAAAGCTCCGGAGCCGCATTTAATGAACAGTGCACGTTTACAACCCAATCCGCGCGGACATGTTTGACATTTCCAGAGGCCTATAAATTAAACCCTCCTCTCGCCTTACACAACACAATTGGCTCACAGAAAGCCGTATTCTCAAGGCGAAAAATAGGGAGAAAACAAATGGGAATTCACTAGAATTGCCACCATTTTCTCTTCAATCTTTCCCAAACCCCACTCACTCAAAATACTTTCAAAACACTCTCATACATACTCTCATACATACACCAATCCAAGCTCAAATCACCCCGTAGGAGGAGGATTAGAGAGAAAACATAGAGGACTTAAGTGTTATCTACTTGTTTTCTCTTTTACCAACTCTATCATCAAACCCTAAACACATTCAAGCCTTGAATCCACCCAAACACAAATCCAAACACCAAATCTTGATACTCCTCAAGTCAAACATCAAATCTTGATACTCCTCAAGTCAAATTCCAAGCCTAGGAAGATAGGGTGTCACCATTGGTAAAGCCCTCCTTCTCTAAACCCTAAAACTCCCTTTTAACTTCTTGTTCTTCTTACTTTGATTTACTTTATGTCTAGTTTAACTTAAATCTTGACCTAAGATGGTCATCTTGAAGTTCATCTTCATGAATGACCATCTCAAATGGTCCACATTTTAAATCTCTAGTTGATTTTTCTCTTTAATTTCATCTCTACAAAATTCCCCTTTCCAAGCAAATGAAATGCTTAAGTCCTAATGTACCCCAAGGATGGTTTGATATAGTAGATCACCACTAAAATGTCTAATGACTACTAATCAAAACCTAGGGAAATGGGGACAAGCATGGATGCAAAACCCCCTTTAAAATCACATTTTCCTTCTTGAGAAGTTGCTGTCCAGTAGCAATTTTCTAAGACCTCAGTCCATTGTCTAAATTTTTGGACACAGATAAACTTGGAATTTGGTGTTGACTACATAATACTTTTTGTATCCAACATCCATAGCTTTCCAGAAATATTTTTACTTTATTTTTTGCGTGAGTAAAACTCCATATTTCAAATTTTATTTTAAAGGTCAGTTCATCAGTCTCTGGAAGTCCAGATTTCACATCTGAGATTTCCAGAAGGTTTTGGGTACTTAAATCATCTCCAAAATGAAAAGTTATTTTACATAAACCTTATTTAAGGTGTTTTGAACATTTTTCATTCTCGAACTTTTCCCAGATTCTGGAGTTTTCAAGCCCTAAAGTCCATTTCAAAATTAAGTGTCCACTGCCTTTTTCATTCTGGCAGAAATGGTTTCTAACTTCCAAAAATCTTTTGAGTACCAAAATTCGGCCCAAAAATCACACCAAAAATCATGGGATCTGTCCAAAGTCTTATAAAGATTTCCCAATTTTTACTTTTCAGTTTCGACTTATTTTGGCCAAAACACACACACACACACACACAAATGGTTTTTAAGCTTGGAAGACTCGTTTCACGAGGTATTCCGGGTGCACACTAACGTCCTTCCCGGCATGTAACGTGACCTCCGAACCCAAATTTCTAATCTCGGGCATTTTTCAAAGTTTTGGCCCTTAAAACAAAAATGGCGTGGCGACTCCGTTTGATTTCAAAAAAAATCGGGTACATCACAGCCTCCTCGGCCTCCCTTTCAGCTTTGGCCTTGGCCGCCTTCTCCGCTTCCAGCTCCTCCCTCAAGGACTTCAACAAGCTTGCTATCTTATCTTGCTCGACCTCATTCTTCGTCACTTGGACCTCAAGTTCTTTCATCTTGGCGTCCGTGGCCTTATTCTGGATGGCCTCATAGGCAGTGATTGTGCAAAGCTACAACAAAAGGTAAGAAATGTCAGTAATACAACGACAAGACTAATGAAAACAAGTTACGAGCTACAAGGAAGCATACCTCGACAGCAAGAAGACCCTTTCTGTTGGCAATGTCTCCTTATTCGACTGGGTGGCTAACATATGATCAAGAGCATCCTCGTCCATAGCCCGATGTACCACAGCCCGGCCAAATCTGAGCTTGGGCCCAGTACGAGCTAACAAATCTAAAACCCTCATAGTGGGATAAAGGGACAATTTCCTCACCACCTTATCGGCATCAGAATTGGTCTTCACCATATGGGCTGTGAGTTTCGGAAGAGGGTCCATGTCAGCAACCCACTTGGAAGGAGGCTCCTCGGAGGAGGGTTCAATGACGGGGCGCTTTTGGCCTGCTCGCCCGACCAAGTTGGTCTCTTCGGCTGAGGACTGGCCAGCCTCCCTACCTTCTCCCTTGGTATCGTCAGTTTGAACTTGGAGGTTATGCCCCTCTGAGCTCTGACTTTGTTGTTGCCCGAAATGAGTCTCCTCGTCCACCCCCCCCCAGTGGATCAATGGGTAGTGCAGCGGCTCCTCTGTCGAAGAGAATCACTTGGAGCCTGATAGCCTCCTCTTGCCTCTTTGAAATGGCCGAGAAACGAGAGGCCTTCCTCCTCTGCTTCAACAAAGTCATAGGATCAAGCTTCTTTGAGACATCTCTCTTTCTTCCTCAAGTGTCAAGTCTGTAAAATACGAAAAAGGGTTAGCACATAGTACGAGAAAGGGAAAGACACAAAAAAAGGACAAGTAACAAGGACGGGAAGCATTACAGTCGATGACGCCATCTTCGGTTAAACACTGGTCGTTATTCTGTTCGCAAAAATCATAATCAACATGGAAGACTAGGCCGGGATGTATTTTCCAGTCAGGAAACCGGTTGCTCCTAGTGACGGAGACGAGAGGGGTAATATTGTCAATAGTCCCTGGCATAATGCCGGCCTGGGCATAGAAACGAAAATCACTCTCCAATGACGACCAGCTCAATATGCCTACCTCGGCAAATTGAGTTAACCTCTCTATGAGCTGGTTGCTCCACTCCTCTCCATATAACTTTGGGCAAACGAGGTTCCTCAGAAGGAGTTGGAAACTCCCAGCTCTGTCGGCTCTCAACTCGAATGATGTGGTGGTTCCACCCAGTCACCTTGCTCGACATCGTAGAAATAAGTTTGGGACGGTTGGGGTCACTCCTGTCACTATCAACCCGGTATCAGACTTGTAGCTAATGGTGAATAAATGATGAAAAGCTTCTTGGCAAGGTCAAATCCTAGGCTACGGCACAGGATGACGAAACATATGAGAAACCTCACCGCATTAGCACCTAGCATGGCCGGAACAGCCTGCATATCTTCCAAAAATTCGTTTATAAATGGATCTAAGGGAAGACGAAGTACCTATTGGAATTGTGTTGTAGAAGAAATTGACATGGTTAAGGCTGTAGTAAAAGTCCAGGGCTTCTGCTTCAGTCACAATTGGGGTCCAATGGGAATAACTTAAGTTATACTCGTCCCTCGGCACTCCATACTTGGTATAAATCTCCTCAACCATTGGCTCACCGGCCTTAGCTTGTCTCGGCCTAGGATTTGAGGCCCTACCTTGGCCGGATCTACCTCGGCTGACTCTCCCTCGGCCCTCAACTTGCTCGCCCTCTACGAACGCGGCAAATCTGGGAACGCATTATCAAGAACACGAAGAACGGTATTTTGAACCTTGTTAATTCGCTCTCAGATGCACAAGCGAATACAAGGTTGAAATTGAAGGGGAATTCGTTTTTATACTCCTATAAGCGGGTCAAACCCAAATCAAAATGGGTCAAGTGGGTATGACGCCCCCAACATTTAATGCATTAGGCTCCGTTTGTTTTGAGGAAAATGGGAGGAAAATGATTTCCAGAAAATGTTTTCCAATTTTCTGATGTTTGGAAAGCCAAAGAAAAGAAGGTCAAAGGAAAATAATTTTCAGTCAACGGAAAAACCCTCCTATTTCCTTCGAAAAACAACTTCCCGAGTACGCACTCGAGAAATCATTTTCCAAATTGGAGGCCGCTCTTTTCTCTCTCTCTCTCTCTCTCTCTCTCTCTCCTGGCCCGTTTCTCTCAGCTTCGACTCTTCAATCTCGCAGGTAAATCATCTATCTCTCCATTTCTTCTCCTCATTTCTTCATCATCTTCCCTTCATCTTTGTTTTTATGAGATCTACAACCCTTTGTATCATCAAAATCTTTAGGATTTTTCTAGGGTTTCAATTTTTTCGAAATCAATTTTTCTAAAATCAATTTTTCTGTTTCCATTGGCTCGATTTTGTTTGTGAATTCAGTTTATAGGCATTTACATGGTTTGATTTTGTTACCAATTTGTCTGTTTCGAAATCAATTTTTTGCGAAATCAATTTTTTTCGAAATTAATTTTTTCGAAATCATGTGATTTCTTACTTTTTCGAAATCATGTGATTTTGTTACCAATTTGTCTGTTTACATCGGTCTTTCCGAACTGCTTGTTCTTTGTATGTGTTTTTCCTATCGAATTGGGGTTGTTTTGTTATGTTATGCTATGGGTTTAGGTGAAATTTTATGCTCTTAAAATATCTTATTAATGATGTTAATAACAAACGTTAAGCTGGAAAAAATATATCTATTTTTTAGAAATATCTCAAGTTTTTAATCAATAACATGATGAGAATCCCTATCTGCTGGTGACATTTTGTATGTGAAAGTGATGGTTAATGTGTTTTTGTAGATGGTAAGTAAGGTTGTCCGAGCATCAGTGTTAGGTGCAGCTGCTTCGGTTACTGTTGTAGCTGCAGTTGTCCTAAAAAGAAGAAAAACTTCAACTTTTAGACCAAGACATCCTAAAGTTGACCAAGATATTGCGAGAAAGAGATATATGAATAGTATTCTATATAGAGGCGAGCAACATTGTATAGATCAAATCCGTATGAAGCCATCAGTGTTTTTCAAGCTATGTGAGACCCTTGAGGAGAACAAATTACTTCGAAATACCAGAAACATGTCTATACCGGAGCAATTGGTGATGTTTTTACATTTGATTGGACATAATGTGAGATTTAGAGTGATAGGTGGACGATTCTATAGGTCTATTGAGACTGTTCACCGATACTTTAAAATTGTATTAAGGGCAATTTTAAAGTTGTTCAAGCTTGTGGTGAAACAACCAGATGAATCAACTCCCCCAGAAATTAGATATAACAACAGGTTTTATCCATACTTCAAAGATTGTATAGGAGCAATAGATGGAAGTCTTATACGTGCAAAAGTAAGTGAAGAGTTAGCTGGAAGATTTCGTGGTAGAAAGGGCGGAACTACACAAAATATTTTGGCGTGCATTACATTTTATTTGAAGTTTACATATGTCCTAGCTGGGTGGGAAGGAAGTGCACATGATTCCCGCATTGTAAACAATGCATTGGAAAGGTTAGGGGGGTTGCTAATTCCTGAAGGTACCACGACGAATCACAATATTTTCCTTGTCTCATAGTTCTTACACAAAACCATCTTATTAATAAATATATAAATTTTATTTTTGTAGGTAAAAATTATCTTGGAGATGCAGGTTATGGAATTCGAAATGGAATCATTTCTCCGTATCGAGGTGTTCGGTATCATTTGAAAGAGTTCAGTAATGATAACCCACCACTAAATGAGAAAGAACTTTTTAATCTCTGTCACTCTTCTTTGAGAACTACTATTGAGAGGGGTTTTGGAATTTTGAAGAAACGCTTTAGTGTGCTTGATTCTGAACCACATTGGTCTTTTGACGTACAAGTAGACGTCGTGTTGGCATGTTGCGTTATCCACAACTTTATTATGGGAGTAGATCCTAATGATATCATTATCAATGACCCAAGTATCGAAGTGGGGTCAAGAAATCAAGGTGTAAGGGTCCAATTAACACAACGACAAGATAGGGAAGAATTTAGAGAGTGGACGACGAAGAGGGACAACATAGCTAGGGAAATGTGGAATGACTATGTTGCGACTATCTAGTTTTGTTCGTTTTTTTAGGTTAATTTGTATTATTACTATCTTGAGATTGCGTTTGGCATGTTCTTAATTTTCTGGTTTAACATCACCATCTCCTATTACCTTCCCTATATTCTGTCTTGAAGTCCCGAGGTTGCATATTCTTCTTGCTGCTTTCTTGTGCATGAGCAGATTCATTCGCTGGCACTATTACAGTGAAATAATTCTTTCATGTGGCATAGACAGATCTATGATCTCTGATCTCTGATTTAAGCCATGCTCACTCCTTCCAGTTGTGAGATGAACCCTGGGTTGAATGGTAATATATACTGCAACTTTTCTCCTGTATCTATGAAGGATGATTGAATCTTTTATGTTGATTGCCACTGTAGGACACTTGAATATTGCAACCTGTAGCATACATTAACTGCCATTCTTAGAGTTGAGGTTTATCAAGTGCTAAATCTGTGTATACTGTTACAAATTATGATCACAAATATTATGATCACAAATATTATATCCTTTCAGTTTTTTGTTTGCTTATATTGTAGAAATGGGCAAGGAAAAGGAAAAGGAAAAGAACATTGATAACAAGTCTACTCAATTTCGGTGGGCACCACAAATGGAGCGTCTATTACTTGAAACACTTGCGGAGGAAGCTCAATTGGGTAATAAACCCTCCAACACTTTTAGACACTCGAGCTTTGTCAGAGTTGCTACACTTGTGAAGGAGAGGTTTATTGGATCTCAATGTGAGCCCAAGCATGTCGAGAATTGTCTAAAGACTATTAAAGACATATGGAATACAATTACAAGGCTTCGTAACAAAAGTGGATTTGGATGGGATGATAATATGAAGATGATAACGTGCTCCAAGGAAAAATTCGATGAGGAAGTAATGGTACTATTCATTGCCCTTTCCTGAATTTCATGCTATTATTGTCAATAACTTGGTAATATTGCTGATGTATGCTTTTAGAAGTTTCATGAACTGGTGTCTATCTATTCCTGAATTTCATGCTATCCATTAGCATTTTGAACTCTCCAGTAGCTTGAGACATTTGCTCACTTGTATCTTCGATCAATTGCTCTTTCACTAGGAGGGCATTAGTAAGCTGAGAGTTCTCGTATGCCAGATTAGCTACCCTTGTATTTGTTTCCAGCAATTTGTTTTCTAGTTTCTTATATTCCTTCTCAAGTTCCTTTGATGTCTTCATTACAGCTTTACGTAACCTTTGATCTTGTTCTTCTCCAGAGCTGCTTCTTCTTCATATTGTAGCATCTGAGTTAGAAAAAAATTTAATCATTCATTGCATTTAAGTAAAGAGAAAGAGATCTGAAACTAATAGGTTTCATTACACTTTGATTACTGTTCAAGTCAATGAAATGAAGAGACAATCCAAAATAAATTAAAAATTTCCAGTTTATACGATTAACTCCATTCCTCTTTCTCTCTCAATGTTTTCATTTGAATCAGTGAACAACAACCTTTGAAATTGAATCCTGCTGAGGTTGGCGAAGTCATTGCTGCTGCTTGTTATTGACATGTACGTTCTGTCCATTCATTTGTTTTGTTGTTATTTACCAAACACCGGAAAATATTTTTCGAAAAACATTTTCTTAACATTTACCAAACACCGGAAAATATTTTTCGGAAAACATACTAAACACCGGAAAATATTTTCCGGAAAACATTTTCCTTTTCCGGAAAACATTTTCCAGGAAATCATTTTTCGGAAGTCATTTTCCCTAAAACAAACGGAGCCTTAGTGGGTTCCCAAGAGACATGTCAGACATCGTGCACCGTGCCCCATCATTGTACGAAGCAACCGATGGACAACTGAAGCGACACATTGCCACGTTGACGCCCGTTCATATTTGTATAGGCCGAGGTAGAGCATCACTTCCTGCTCGACATAGCCGAGCTAGGAAGTTGGGGGCCACTGAACGGTATAAACCTAAATACGAATATGGGCTAGTCCGGGCAAGACCCAAGTGGATTGGGCCCTAAATATAATCCATCAAGTCCCAGCTACGAGGCAAGGCCTGGACCTCCTCGTATTATCTAGCTCGGCATTACCTAGGCCGACCAAGGCCTAAACGGACTAAACAACCAAGGCCCAACTCACGGGCCGAGGAGACTCCCCTCCAAGGCCGAGATACCCTCCCTTAGCGACGAGGAGGTTTCCTCGGCTGTCTCATCATAAGCTCTTCGGCTATCATATCTCATCCTTTCCCCCGGCTCATCATAAACTGACCAAGTGACGATGACGAGGAAGGACCTCCCCGGCATACCGGCAGATTTACAGCTTGTGCAGTCCTAATCAAATAAGGATACCAAGCAGTTATATTCTTATCAGGATTGTAACCACCTCCTATATTACTTCAAGTCAAATAAGGACTCCTCAACAGATATAATCCTCTTGGGATTTATATCTTATCTCTTTACAGTCCAATTACAATATGAATTCTACATATCAATTCCTATAAGTACAAGCTATAATTCCAATATTGTGGTACGTTATCTCTTTGACTGGAAGCTCTGTCAATTTGATTTCTCTATACACAAACCGTGAACTTACTCTAACGCCGGAGGGCCTTCGCCGGTGAAGCCCCGGCTTAGTTTACGTTTTCAGTCTTATTTTCAGGCTATTCAATCACCGGAGTACAACCGACCACTGAATTTGGGCTAATTCGATCTTTTTGGCAGCATCAATTATATTTTTCTTATCTGTTATAGTGTACAATAAAATTTGAATAATATCATTGAATTATTATTGTTATGAGTTAACTTCAAATTTTATAGATGATTGAACTAATAATATTACCTATTATCTTTGGCAATCTTATTATAGTATATAGTTATTTCGAAGTTGAATAATTTGACTTACTATTTATAATATCAATTGTGATTAGTTAATATTATTAGCTAAAGTAAAAAAGTTTATAATGCAAATCAATGTATTTGTAGAATAATATATTTACTATGCATTAGAAAAGTAGTTTTTTTTTAATGATTAGCTAATATAAAACCATCATCTTAAATGAAAAATTAGTTTGGTGATCTTATATATATATAGTAACTAATATGATTATCATATGTAGCAATAAGTTAAACCTTTAATGGTTATCATATGTAGCAACTATCAAGTTAAAAAATTAATAGTCACCTTATATATATATTTATATATATAGTAACTATTATGAGTAACTAATATGATTATCTAAAATATTTTAATGCATTAGAAAAGTAACACTTCTAATTATATTTTACTATAATAGTATTTATTTTTTAAATAGTAAGTTTATTAGT
The DNA here is from genome assembly GCA_022495995.1 of Adenophora triphylla var. japonica. Classification (NCBI taxonomy): domain Eukaryota; kingdom Viridiplantae; phylum Streptophyta; class Magnoliopsida; order Asterales; family Campanulaceae; genus Adenophora; species Adenophora triphylla. The sequence continues at coordinate 22,726 of JAFEMH010005763.1, forward strand.
TACTTGAGTTGAGTTAAGTACCTATTTAGTCCATGACATTTAGCGTTTTTTACGATTTTGTCCCTATCGTATTTTTGTGAACATTTTCGTCCTTGACCTACCTATATAATTTTTCAGTTAGTCATTCCGTCCACTTTTCGTCAATTTCTCCGTTAACTTTGCTGAGGTGGCAGTAGTGGGGGTTGAAACCGTAAAATGTTAAACTCTAGAGTCTAAAAATAAATTTAAAGTTACAAAACACCCCCTTTCTTCCTTTAAAACCGAAATTAGTTTACATAATAATAAAAAAATATAATAATAATAAAATAATAATTATAATTATAAAAATAAAATAATAATAATAATAATAATAATAAAATAATAGTAATAAAATAATAATAATAATAATAAAATAATAATAATAATAATAATAATAATAATAATATAATAATAATAATAATAATAATAATAATAATAATAATAATAATAATAATAATAATAATAAAATAATAATAATAAAATAATAATAATAATAATAATAATAATAATAATAATAATAATAATAATAATAATAATAATAATAATAATGATAAATAAAATATAATAATAATAATAATAATAATAATAATAATAATAATAATAATAATAATAATAATAATAATAATAATAATAATAATAATAAAAATAATAATAATAATAATAAACATTTTTTTAACAACCCCATCATCACCATTCCATTACCACCATTGAACCACCCATCACCACCATTCAACAACCCCATCATCACCATTCCACACCCCCATCTCTACCATCCAAACACAACCCAACTCCATACAATACCCAATAGTTCCATGAAATTCATAAAATTGAAAACCAAAATTGGCAATGGCGCTGGAGGAGTTAATTACCTATGCCACACCCTTCCTTCGAATTTTGATAAGGAGAGGTGATTCGAGAAGGCGATTGAGAGAGAGACAGAGACAGAGAAGGCGAGTGAGAGAGAATGAAAAGGAGAGAGAGAGAGGACGGCGACAAATTGGCCATAAATTGGCCACAATTTCAGATTTGGTGGAGTCCGGCCACCAACACCCACCATGAAAATTGTAAGAAGCTGATGACAGAGAAGAACTAGAGGTTGAATCGGGTTTCTGGTTAATGGGTTTGATACTCTCGATTGCAGATGAGAAAAGGGATAGGAAGGAAAGGGGGCGGCAAATGGGAAAAGGGAGAGGGAGGTGGTGGTGGACTGGTGCGGTGGGAGGAGAATTTTAGGGTTAGGGAAGGAGGGGCGGTAGAGAGAGAAGGGAATGGGGAGGCTGCAAATGAAGAGAATTTTTATTCTTATTCTTATTCTTATTCTTATTCTTATTATTATTATTATTATTATTATTATTATTATTATTATTATTATTATTATTATTATTATTATTATTATTTTATTCTTATTATTATTAATATTTTATTATTATTATTTTATTAATATTGTGTTATTATCATTTTATTATTTTTTTTAATTTTTATTATTATTTAATTATTATTATTATTAATATTTAATTATTATTATTTTATTATTTTATTATTTTATTATTATTTTATTATTATTATTATTATTTTATTAATATTATTTTATTATTATTATTTTATTATTATTATTAATTTTTTTATTATTATTATTTTATTAATATTATTATTATTATTTTATTATTATTATTATTATTAATATTTTATTATTATTATTATTAGCCCTTTTTTGTCAAAGACCAAAAAAAAAAACCAAAGTTTGATTTTTATTTCTTTTTTTATTTATTATGTAAACTGATTTATTTAGATTTTAAAAGAAGAGATGGGGTGTTTTGTAACTTTACAATTTAATTTTTAAGGTTTAGAGTTTAAAATTTTACGCTTTCAACCCCCATTACTGCATGCCACCTCAGCAAAATTAACGGAGAAATTGACGGAATGATTAACTGGAAAATTATATAGGTAGGTCAAGGACGAAAACGTTCACAAAAATACGATAAGGACAAAACCGTAAAAAATGCTAAATGTCAGGGACTAAATATGTACTTAACTCGTTGTTACTTTATATAGTAATTATTGTGATTAAATAATAATATTATCTAATAGTAAGCTAAGCGGTAATAATTACTCTATACAGTAACTATAAGTGGGCTTAAGACATAATTGTTCAAAACAATATTTATAAAACAAGTGAATAAAAAGTAGGTTATGTAAATAGTACGGAGTATCTTTTTTGTAAATATAAAATTTTATGAGGATAAAGTGGTCCAAACATTATTCTTCATTTGTCATTTATTTTAGGGATAAAGCAAATGATGAACTTTATATTGGAACATATAAAAAAAGAAAATGTGAATTTTAAACTGAAACAAAGAGAGTAGTAGATACTATTAGTTAATTCTTTAAGCTAATCATAGTTAACTATTATTGTATTAATTTTATATTATCATAACCTACCAAATATAGTAATTATTTTATATTAATTAATCATAATTAAATATTATATTAATTATTAATTTTCTACTATAATAACTTATCTAATATAGTAATTTTTATACACTAAATAATAATATTAACTAATTATAATTAACTATTATAATTAATTATTTATAGTATAAGATAATATATATTAATTACTATATTAGGTAAGTATAATAATAAAATATTAATAGTTATTATAATAGTCAACTATTATTAATTAACTATAGTAGTTAACCCTTATTATTTAATTATAATATGTAAATTATTATAGTTAGCTAATAATAATTAATTATTATAGTAAACTATTAATATTGTATTATTAAACTTACCTAATATAATAATTAATATATACTCTCTCCGTTCCATTTAAACCTTCACCATTTTGAAGGTGACACAAAAATTAAAAAAAAATTAGTGAATAAAATGTTGTGAGTATGAAAAATGAGGTTGGAGAGAGAAAGTAGGAAAGGAAATAGTGAGTTGATTGGTGTTGTGAGTATAAAAGTAAAGTAGGAGAGAGAATTAGTGGTGAAATAATAATATAAAATATCAATTTTAAAAAAGGTGAAGCTTTTAACGGAACACCCATTTTAACAAAATGTGAAACTTCAAATACTCCCTCCGTCCCGGTAGAAGCGTCACCCTTTTAGGGGTGGCGCGCAAATTAAGGAAAAGTGTGGGAAGAAAAAATGTTGTGAGTGTAATTTGAAAATAGGAGAGAGAATTAGTGGAGGAAATAGTGAATTTTAAAAGTGTTGTGAGTGTAGAGGAGAGAGAATTAGTGGAGGAAATAGTGGATGGGATAATAAAATATTAATAAAAGTTTCCTTTTTAGGAAAGGGTGACGCTATAAACGGAACGCCATTTTGGGTAAAAAGTGACGCTTCGGCCGGGACGGAGGGAGTATTACCTACCACTACTAGTTAATAACAAAAAAAAAATATAAAAGGTCACATAATTAAGGAGTGTGTGGTGCGGTGGTGATGTGACTTCACTAAAGGTTTAACAAATACTCCCTCCGTCCCACTTCACTTGGCACTAATTTCCATTTTGGGTCGTCCCACTTCACTTGGCACTGTCCAAAATGGAAAAGAATATTCACTATTCCCTCCACTCATTCTCTCTCCTACTTCACTTTTACACTCACAACATTCTCTCTCCTAACTATTCCTCCCACTCATTCTCTCTCCTATTTAATTCTTCATACTCACAACATTTAACTTTTTCTCTTTCTTACATCACTTTTCCTTAATTCCTACACCCAAAAAGTTGGTGCCAAGTGAACCGGGACGGAGGGAGTATTTGTCAACATATCATTATTAAAGGCCTTAAGTTTTCACCTATTTTTAATATATACTCCCTCCCGTTTCAATAAGGTTATTACATGAGGGTTAAAGCACGTAAATTAAGAAAGGGAAATAATGAGTGGTTGTGAGGAAGAGAGAGAATGAGTGGAGAATAATGAGTGGTTGTGAGAAAGAGAGAAAATGAGTGGAGAATAATGAGTGGTTGTGAGGAAGAGAGAGAACGAGTGGAGAATAATGAGTGATTGTGAGGAAGAGAGAAAATGAGTGGAGAATTATAAAAATAATAAAAAGTTTCCTTTTTGGGTAATGTTGCAACTTAAGTGAAATGTCGAAAATGACAAAATGTTACAACCTTAGCGGAACGGAGGGAGTACTCCTCCTGTTCTTGTCAAGTGGATACTTATTTCCTTTTTGATCCATTTTAATTCAATGAAGATTGTTCAAAATGGAAGAGAATCTTTACTATTTTTCCCACTCATTCTCTTTTCTATTTTACTTTTACACTCACAACACCAATCAAATCACTATTCCTCTCACTCATTCTTTCTCCTATTTAATTTTTCATATTCACAACATTTTCTTTCATTTTTTATCTTTCTTACTTTTTCTTAATCTGTATGTCTAAATTTTTGATATCCACTAAGGGAGTACTCCCTCCGTCCAGTTACATACTTCACACTTTCTATTTTGGGCGTCCAATTACATACTTCACACTTTGTCTCCTACATTATTTTAATACTCACAACACCATTATAATTTACTATTCCCTCCACTCATTCTCTCTCCTATTTTACTTTTACACTCACAACATTATATCATTATTTTTTTCCTTAATCCACGCGTGAACAGTAAATGTGAAACATGTACTTGGACGGAGGGAGTATATATTTTATTTATAAAGTAACATTAGTAGTAAAGATAATGTTACTCCCCCCAATCCTAGAAGTCATGGAATAATGTTATTAATTTCTTTTTGGTTTGTATCAAATAATTAAGATTTTTAATTATTTTATTATTTAAAATGAATAATGAGACTCATTTTCATTTTTACAACAAAAACTCGCTATCCAATTTCTTTCTTCTACTTTATTTTTCATATTTATAATATTTACTTTTTCTTTATCCCAGTATAAAGTCAAACTAGAAGCCTTATTATGAGACAGAGGGAGTATAATTTTTCATTTTATGGATTATTTATTTTGCAAGCATACCTTAAAATATAATACTATTGGTGGAAAATCAATAAGAAACAAATATTTCTCTTAGAGACAAATTATTTGAAATATTTATGTCATCTTGTACCAAAAAAAAAAAGGGATCAGACTACATGGTATGATTTTAAAAATGTATAAAATATGAAAAATTGTACACTTCATCCCGAAAAAATAATTTCACTTTAATTTTAATAGTTAACTTAACTTAAGTGAATGTTAACCTTAAAGTTATTGAAACTTAATCTCATAAAAAATTAATAATTAATTACTAATGACGTACCATTAACAATTTTATGATTAACAATATTTTAAAAATTTCATGATTTTTTTTTTTTTAATAAATTAATGGTTAAAGTTCAATTCGGTTAACCACTATAATCATCAAACAATACTATCTCGAGAAGCAGTGATTATTAAGGAGAATTTAGACAATGGAAGCTTGCTATCATTAATGTTGTCTAATGTGCATACATGAAAGATGGAACATCAAAGGTTAATGAATAAAGTCTAATAAAGTACGTAGTGCATGTATCTCTTAAAAGATAAGTTAGAGGTCAAGAAAAGTCATTCTAGAATTATCTTATGTCTAGTATAAATAGTCATGTAATTGTTGATGCAAAGTATGAGTTGAGAAATACAAAATATAGTTTCTCTTCTACATCTCCTACTCCATATAATTTCAGCCTTTATAATACATTCTTTACTACCTTCCGATCCTAACAAGTGGTATCAGAGCCATCAGTTCTGTTGAAGGTAGTTAAAAAAAATTTCAGTTTGTCAATATGGCGAATTCGAGTGATTCACCTCCTATTCCAATATTTGCCGGTGAGAATTACGATCATTGGGTCGTGAAGATGAGAACAATCTTTATTTCCAAAGATTTGTGGGAATACATTGAAGATGGTTTTGAAGAACCCGAAAATTCGAGGGCATTGGATGATGCAGGAAAGAAGAAATTGAAGGAGGATCGAAAGAAGGATGCAAAGACTCTCTCATTTCTCCAACAAGGTGTCTCAACGGAGTTGTTTCCAAGAATTATGGGAGCAACAACTTCTAAAGAAGCATGGGAGATTCTAGAAAGGGAGTTTCAAGGCGATTAGAAGGTAAAAATGTTAATCTTCAAACTTTTAGGAGAGAGTTGGAGAATTTGAAAATGAAAGAGAATGAAAGTATTAAGGATTATTATACTAGAGTGACGAATATCATTAATCAAATGCGAGGACTTGGTGAAGCGGTTGAAGATAGTAGAGTTGTTGAAAAAATTCTTGTTAGTTTGCCTCCTAAATTTGATGTTATGGTGTCTATTATTGAGGAAACTAAGGATATTGCTTCCTTGACCGTTCAAGAGTTGATGGGCTCTTTAAAGGCTCATGAGAAGAGGTTAGAAAGACACTTCGAAAAGTCAATTGAGAGTGCTTTCCAATCTAAGCTCAATTTGGGTGAGAAAGGTTTTGAAAAAAATGGTGAAAGTAGTGATAAAAAAGGAGAGTCATTTAGAGGCGGTAGAAATGGTGGCGGCCAAGGTAGAGGTCGTGGTAGAGGCTTTAGAGGAGGTGGAAGACATAATTTTGATGGGGGTAGACAAAATTTTGAGCGTGGTGGAAATTCACAAAATTCTCAAGGTTGTAAAATTTGTGGAAAAAGTGGTCATAGTATTGATGATTGTTGGTTCAAAGGCAAGCCAAAGTGTTATTGTTGTCAAAAATTTGGGCATAAGGAGAAGGAGTGTAGGGTGAAAAATCCACAACAAACGGTAAATTTTTTGGAGGAAAAAGAAAGTGAAGGTAATATGTTTTATGCTTGTCAAAGTGCAACGGAGTACAAGAATGATGTGTGGTATTTGGATAGCGGTTGTAGCAATCATATGACCGGAGATAAATCAATTTTTGTGGCTATGGATACTTCCATAAATTCACAAGTGAAGATGGGAAATGGAGCTATGGCAAAGGCGCAAGGAAATGGTACAATTTGTGTGCAAACAAAGAAGGGATCCAAGTTTATTCATGATGTTTTGCTTGTTCCGGAGTTGGATCAAAATTTGTTGAGTGTGGGGGAGCTTGTGGAGCATGGTTACATGGTGAATTTCAAAGATAATTGTTGCAAGATTTTTGATAAAAATGATGCACAACAGTTGATTGCTTGTATCAAGTTGGAGAGAAATCGAAGTTTTTCACTTATTTTCAAGTACGGTGAAAATATGGCTTTAAAAGCTCACATTCTTGAAGATTCGTGGTTGTGGCATAAAAGACTTAGGCATTTGAATTTTCATAGTCTCAAGATGCTTCAACAAAAGAACATGGCTCAAGGTCTTCCGAAGATTGAGGAGGTTCATGGAGTATGTGAAGGATATGCTCTTGGGAAACATCATCGTGAATCTTTTCCGAAAAGGTGGAGCATGGCGTGCAAAGGAAAAATTGGAGCTTGTTCATACGGATGTGTGTGGTCCAATGGATAATCCAACTCATGCCAACAATAGGTACTTTATTCTCTTTATTGATGATTTTACTCGCATAACTTGGATTTACTTCATGAAGCAAAAATCTGAGGTGTTCTACATTTTTAAGAAATTTAAGGCTCTTGTTGAAAAACAAAGCGGAAATTTTATTAAATTTCTTAGAAGTGATAGAGGCAAAGAATATAATAATAATGAGTTTGACAAGTTTTGTGAGGATGAAGGGATTGATAGGCAACTCACAGTTCGTTATACTCCGCAATAAAATGGAGTAAGTGAACGGAAGAATCAAACAGTTGAAGAAATGAGCAAGTCTATGCTTCATGCAAAAGGATTGCCAAAGAGTTTTTGGGGTGAAGCTGTGAATACGACTGTGTACTTGATTAATAGAAGTTCCACAAAGGCCTTGTACAACAAAACACCATTCGAAGCTTGGAGTGGAAGAAAGCCATCATTGAGGCACTTGAAGGTGTTCGGGTGTATTTGCTATTCGCAGGTTCCGAAAGAAAAAAGAAGAAAGTTGGATGAAGCAAGTGAAAAGTGTACCTTTATTGGGTACAGTTCCATGTCTAAAGGCTATCGAGTTTGGAGCTTGAAAGATAACAAAGTGTTGATCAGTCGAGATGTGTTGTTCGATGAAAATGCTTCTTGGGACTGGAAGAAAAAGGGAACTAGAAATGGTGGAGTTTTTCAAGATAATAGTGAAAGTGATGTTGAAAATGAAGATGAAAATGTTTGAAGATGAAGTTCATTCCGTTCCAAATGAAAGTCCATCAGATTCACCAAATAATTCAAGTCCAAGTTCAAGTGCATTTTCTCCCGGTTCTACAGGAAGAAGGGGGAGTTTGCAAGAAATAATGGCAAGATGCAACTTTTGTGTCTTGGAACCAGAAAATTTTGAAGAAGCTTTCAAGGAGAAAGATTGGAGAAAAGCTATGAAAGAAGAGATTCAAGCCATAGAGAAGAACAAGACTTGGGAGCTAGTTGAGAAGCCGAAAGAAAAGGAGATAATTGGAGTGAAATGGGTCTACAAAGTGAAGTTGAATCTGGATGGTTCGGTCAAGAGAAAGAAGGCAAGGTTGGTGGCTAAAGGCTATACACAACAGCCCGGAGTTGATTTTAATGAAACTTTTGCTACGGTGGCCAGGCTTGATACCATTCGAGCTCTTATTTCAATAGCAGCCCAAAAATCATGGAAGCTCTATCAATTAGATGTTAAATCAGCCTTTTTGAATGGAGAATTGGAGGAAGAAATCTATGTGGAGCAGCCACAAGGTTTCATGCACAAAGGTGAAGAGAACAAAGTGTACAAGTTGAAGAAGGCGTTGTACGGGTTGAAGCAAGCACCTCGTGCTTGGTATAGCAATATTGACTCTTATTTTGCTCAAAAGGGGTTCGAGAAGAGCAAAAGTGAGCCAACTTTGTTCATGAAAACAGAAGGTACATCTATTCTCATTGTTGCTCTTTATGTTGATGATTTGCTTTATACCGATAACAATGAGAAGATGATTCTTGATTTTAAGAAGGATATGATGGAAAAATATGAGATGAATGATATGGGTTTGCTAAATCATTTTCCTGGTATGGAAATTTATCAAAATAAATATGGTGTATTTATTTGCCAAAAGAAGTATGCTGAAAATATTTTGGCAAAGTTTACGGCAACACCATTCATTGTGAGTGAGAAGTTGTTGAAAGATGATGGTGCGAAAAAGGTTGATGCCTTTCTCTATAGGAGTTTGGTTGGAAACTTATTGTACCTCACGGCTACAAGGCCGGATATAATGTTTGGTGCAAGTTTGTTGTCAAGATTTATGCAAGATCCAAGTCAAAACCATTTTGGAGCGGCAAAGAGATTGTTGAGATATATTAGGGGAACTACAAATTTTGGCATCAAGTATGAGAAGAAACCAAGAGTGAAGTTGTTTGGTTATTGTGATAGTGATTGGGGAGGTTTTGTTGATGATATGAAGAGCACCTCTGGTTATGCATTTTCACTTGGTTCGGGTATGGTTTCTTGGTCTTCAAAGAAACAAAAATCAGTGGCTCAATCATCGGCCGAAGCTGAGTATGTTTCAGCTGCTATAGCTACTTCTCAAGCTATATGGTTGAGAAGAATTTTGGAGGATGTTGTTGAGTGTCAAAAGGATGCTACTACAGTTTTTTGTGACAATAAATCTGCAATTGCTATGGCGAAGAATCCAATTTATCACAGTCGGACTCTTCATATTGCAATTAAACATCATTTCATTCGAGAAGCCATTGAAGAAGGTGAGATCGAGCTCAACTATTGCAAGAGTGAGGAGCAAGTGGCGGACATTTTTACAAAGGCACTTTCTAGAGAAAAGTTCCAACAATTAAGGGAGCTTCTTGGAGTTGTGGCAGCACATTAAGGAGGAGTATGTTGTCTAATGTGTATACATGGAAGATGGAACATCAAAGGTTAATGAATAAAGTCTAATAAAGTAGTGCATGTATCTCTTAAAGGATAAGTTAGAGATCATGAAAAGTCATTCTAGAATTATCTTATGTCTAGTATAAATAGTCATGTAATTGTTGATGCAAAGTATGAGTTGAGAAATACAAAATATAGTTTCTCTTCTACATCTCCTACTCCATATAATTTCAGCCCTTATAATACATTCTTTACTACCTTCTGATCCTAACAATTTATCCAGTTCTCTGTAGAGGTTTAATGCATCAAACCAGATTACACCATTAAGACTCTTCTGCTTCATAGAGAAATCTTATTTAGAAGTTTTTATCTGTAAACTATCAGAAACACATCCAAATGATCTATTAACGATAGGATCCATTGAAGATTGCGTGCACTCCACCACCAAATTTCAAGTCAACCACGAGCAAGTTCGTTCTTTTGTTTGTTAATAAGGCCTATATTTGGTTCGGATTGAGGTTACGCTTTGATGTTTGCTGCTAATGCTAACCATTCTGAGGGGTCAAAACTTATGCACGCAACTGAAACTTGCAGTTTCTGTATAATTAGATCACCATTTTCAAAATTAAACATTATCCAACGTGTGATTAACAACTGATAAATTTATTGTATTCACCGTCTCTGGAGGTGTTATTTGTGACATTTGCATGAAAGATGACACATGAAATCTTTGGGCAACATTGGCAAAGCCATGCATATTTAACAAAAAGAATGAGAACTTCCATTGATATGAAGGATGATTACAATTCTCGAAAAACCAGCTTCAAGATTAAGCTCTTTTGCTGGTGTACCTTTTAATAAAATTTCTAGCTACAAAGGAAGAACTATTTACAAGCCATAGGAAGACATGATGTCCACCTCTTTTTCGCAGTCTTCTTTGCCTCCTCCCTCTTCTTCATCAGTTGTCGATAACACGTCAGAAACTCATAATCTATAGCTTCCAGCTCCACCTTCAGCCTACTCTCATCTTCTTTGTCCCCATCGCCCATGGCTTCTTGGGGTGACGAAGCAGATGACAGGCTCGAATCTGAACCAGTACTGGCATCTGTAACAACTGAATCCGTGAAATCTTTTGATGCAACAGATTCACCAGAACCACCCCCACTGCTTTTGGGATCATGAATCTGGCACGGCTTGACCTGAGAATATTTCAGCCCACTTATATCTGAAGGTTTCCAAGTGGGCACAAATTCTAATATCATATTATCCTCCATCAACTCCGTAACCAGAACCGCATCATCAACCTCAAACTTTGTTTGACCCAAATCTAGCTCAATCAGCTCGCAAGAAACCGAATGCGCATTATCTGACTTTAGATCAAACGTAAAACTGAATGTATCCCTTCTCGAGCCAGTGATCCAGAGAGTAAAAGAGATCCAGTTTCCATCAACTCTCTCACCCTTAAGCTTGTATTCCTTGTTCCCATCAAATTTTGAGAGTTCTAAGCTCAATGGAACACTTTTATTTGACAAATTTCGAGGCATGCTCTCTACAATATGGGGTTGTTGACACATAATATCCTTTGATTTTTCACACAAAAAAGGATCATTCAAGAGCTCGAAAGCAGACAATCTCTGAGAAGCCGGAACAAGGCATTTTTCTATGAACTCCCTAACTTGCAGATCCTTCACTTTACCAAGAGCAGCAGGCTTAACACCAGACAATACCTTCTTATATATCTGCCCTGCATCCACACATTCTATATATGGATACTCGCGAGTAACCAGCTCCAACATACACATCCCAAACGCATACACATCAACAAGCTCATTATAATCATCCTCAAAAAGCTCTGGCGCCATAAACTCGGGGGTACCAATGACTGTTCTAGCAAATCCCTGCCTCAAAATCGTCGCAAACCCTAAATCCCCAATCTTTACCTCCCCATGATTCCCATTAATGAAAACATTATCGCACTTCAAATCTCGATGAACAATGGGGGGATCGTGAGTATGCAGAGAATGCAATCCTCTGAGAATCTGTCTAGCCCAATTCTTGATGGCTTTCAAATCAACATGGGTATGCTTTTTTCTATACTGCCTCAAACTCCCAGAAGTAAACAGCTCAGTAATCATGTTAATCGACATATCCTCTTGATCAAACCAAGAGCAATAACACTTGATTATATTCTTATGCTTAAGTGATTTCGCAAGATTAGCTTCTGACAAAACTCTTTCTCCAAGCACAACATCTTCGCTGACAGGAAGCTTATTCCAAGCAATTTCGATCCCTTCAATCTCATCAAAACCTTTGTACACAACCTTAAACGAACCGCAACCTAGGATTTCGTCGTACCTGATGTACCTGCCGTCCGGTGATCGCTCAGCAACGCCGTCTTCCTCGTCAAACATGGCAATAAATTTAAGAGAATTCAGAGATTATGAAGGGGTTAGATCGGATCAAAAAAGGGTTTCAGAGAAGGCTTCGATGGCTACAGAATACGGAGAAAGAATCGAATGGGGAACGAAAACGTAGATCAAGATTGCATGTAATCGGAGAGTGGTGTTCTTATAGAGAGAAAATGAGGCGGTTGAGTTTGAATCCTGGAAGGTGTGGGAGTTGAGTAGGGTTTCTGTTTCTTTCTTTCTGGTATTTGTTTGAAAGACTCCGACAACTCCCAGGTTTAATTTTGGCGTGTAGCTCAAGTAAGGTTGGAGAGAATATACTATATTGTAAGTATATTTTTGCCCCAAAGGTGACCTGATATTGACTTTCAATCCGGCCTTGAGCATGGTTTCCAGTTCACAGCAACCTCCTACTACGTTGGGAAGTCAACCAAACAATTGAATGACAAATAGAATTTGCCAAAAAAGAAAAGACATTTTATATTTATTTATTCGTTTCTAAATATTAATATTCAATTTATAATTTAATAAAATTTAAAAAATAGTATTTAAACATGTTTATATGCATTTAAATGTTTTTAATATTCTCATTATACTCCCTCTATCTTGAAATATGTCATTATGTTTTTAAAAAATCATTAAAATAATATTTATATTTTTAGAAATTACTAAATATTCTTCATCAAATAGGAATTTGAAATCACTTTTGCGCTTGTAATGAAGAACATTAAATCATTGATTCAAAATTGATCACACAAATTTTGCTCTAAATATTATTTATCAAAATGAAAAGACATTTTATATTTATTTATTCATTTCTAAATATTATGTTTTAAAAAATCATTAAAATAATGTTTATTTTAGATATTCATTTTGGGACAGAAGAAATAGTATTATATTTAGAAAATATAAAATTATAGGTAACTATAATCCTACAATTTCAATCTTATAAGTTTGATAATTGTTAAGAGGCTTTGACCAATTAATCCCCCAACCAAATAAAAACTATCTTTAAAGACTAACATTATCAAAACTCGTCAAAAAGTCCCTGATTTTTTTTGGACTATACTGCCCCTCACACCTCGTTTGTCTCAACTGTTTCACTATATTGATGAATGTTGTCGGTAAATACCCGCATCTCAAATCCCTCGCCAACCCATTTCAATCTTTCAGCCTAACCTAATCTAATGAAACTAATGAAAAGCAGTGGCAGAATTCATTATCAAAATAGGTAAGCATTGATCAAACAACACATGAAAAAAAGTAAGACCTGCACAAGTCAGAGGCCTAAACACATACTGGGTCCTTTAACTAAAAGCTTGCTACGAGGACTCCATCTGTCAACATTTCAAAATAAAAGCGTAGTACTTATTTTTGCAATATGATTCGGATTTTCGATATAATTACATGAGACAAAATCAAATTTTAGCTTCCTAATTGTTTACAGTTGGAAACTATTGGACTCTCTTTTTCTCTCTATTCCTTTTTTTCTTTTAAAAATTTAAAATTCAATATCTCAAAATCTAAAATCGAAAAAATAATTGTACAATAATTTTCACATTTATAACTGAGAAGTCTATTTCACAGTTTTGATGTAAAATAACTGTACAATGGTTATCACATTTATAAACTAAGAAGTCTATTTCACAGTTTTGATGTAAAATAACTGTACAATAATTTTAACATTTATAAACTGAGAAGTCTATTTCACAGTTTTGATGTAAAGTAATTGTACAATGGTTTTCACATTTATAAACTGAGAAGTCTATTTCACAGTTTTGATGTAAAGTAATTGTACAATGGTTTTCACATTTATTTATAAACTGAGAAGTCTATTTCACAGTTTTGATGTAAAGTAACTGTACAATGGTTTTCATATTTATAAACTGAGAAGTCTATTTCACAGTTTTGATGTAAAGTAATTGTACAATGGTTTTCACATTTATAACTGAGAAGTCTATTTCACAGCTTTGATGTAAAATAACTGTATAATGGTTTTCACATTTATAAACTGAGAAGTCTATTTCACAGTTTTGATGTAAATAACTGTATAATGGTTTTCACATTTATTGGAGCCAATAACTGTGATACGTATATCCCCCTTGCATCTGTTGAAAAAATAATAGATGTCCTAGTCCTAAAATTAGAGTATGACAAACTAGAGTGAGCAGGTGGTAAACTAGTTCAATAAAAACCCATATGCAGTAGTACTATTTCCTACCCTCTGGACAAGAGGGGTAAAAGCAAAGAACTGCTTTCACACACCATGTGACCAATGTCGTGTGAAACAAGGCAAAGAGAAGGAGCAACAACCGTGTGCTGATTTCTAAGGAATCTATGTATTTTTTTAATATGTTAAATGTCTTGGCTAATAAGTCTAATTGCGATGCTACTATGGCCAAACTCCTCCTCCGCCTCCCTCAATGTTGTCTTAATGTCATCAACATCTCTTTCATCCATTTTCCCGCTAGGCAATGCAACTTCTCCTGCAACATATCAAAAAGATACACCCATTTCACTTCACTCAGGCATTTCATCAAACAGTAATGAAGCACTTGACAACATTTCAATTCTTAACCAGAACGAGAGGATAGAGAAGATCTTTTGGTGAGAATTAATCGCTAATCGCTGCCTCCTGCCTTCGAAAGACAAATCCGAACAACAGATTTCCGTCTAGGTTTTTTTGATTGGCGAGGAAGTTGGGTTTTCAAAGTTGCAGATTCTACGTTGAAACCCAATTGAGATTTGTAGGAACGAAGCTGTTGAGCCAAGTCCACCAATTTTCGGGAACCTCCATTGGAATCCATAAACGAAGGACGCTCTTGAAGAAGTCGGGGAGAGAGATGGAGTGTGTTTGCTCTGAGATGGGGAGGTGAGGGTAGTTTTGCCATTTAAAGTTATTATAAAGAGGACAGGGACTCTACGGGGGTTTCGATTTCAACACAGGGATCCTAAGGTAGAATTCGAAATGTAATATTTTTATTGACAAATTTCACACCATCTCAGGGATTTATTGGTAAAAATCCCTTTGATAATTGTTGGTAGGTTTT
The DNA here is from genome assembly GCA_022495995.1 of Adenophora triphylla var. japonica. Classification (NCBI taxonomy): domain Eukaryota; kingdom Viridiplantae; phylum Streptophyta; class Magnoliopsida; order Asterales; family Campanulaceae; genus Adenophora; species Adenophora triphylla. The sequence goes on from JAFEMH010005763.1 coordinate 38,030, forward strand.
GAGATTTTATACTTCCTTTGTAAGAAATAAATGTAAATTATACTATTATTATAATATATTTTCTTTCATCCGGTAATAAATATTATTAAATTCTCAAAAATTAAAAGAAAAGGTTAGTGTTGTGAGTATGAAAAGTATTAGAGATAAAAAAGGAGATTCACCAAATATTTAGTTACCTAAGTTGGTATTGACCAACTTTGAAAAGTTACCTTAGTTAAGGAGTATTTTCAATTAGAATTATATTTAATATTATAATAAGAAGAGATTTGTTAGAATCCAATTAGAATTAGAACTCATGTGTTTTGAGCATAAATATGAGTCTCTAGTTTTGTGATCTCCATATTCCTACAAAAAGTATCAATCGCAATAAAATTAGAGAATTGAGTGTGATTCATCGCAATAAAATTAAGCGGAAATAGAGAATTGAAATCGCAATAAAATTAGAGAATTGAGTGTGATTCATCGCAATAAAATTAAGCGGAAATAGAGAATTGAGTGGGGTTAGATTGGATTGAATCAAAGAAGGATTTCGGAGAAGGCTTCGATTGCAACAGAGAAAGAATCGAATGGGGAACGAAAATGTAGATTGGAAGGTGTGAGATTCAATTGGGATTGTTGAAGATAATTGCATGTAATCGGAGAGATCGAGAGTGGTGTTCTTATACAGAAATTGAGGTGGCTTGAGTTTGAATCCAGGAACGTGTTTCTTAATAGATTAAGGGTAAATATGTTATTTAAGTACTAATTTAAGCGAATTAGGAACATGTTTGGTTATAGGGGGCAATTTGAAAGTTTTGATAGTAATACTCCCTCCGACCCACGTCATTGTGGATTATTTTTTCGGGCACGATAATTAAGAAATATTATTAAGATAATGAAAATGTGTGATAGGAAATGAAGAGAGAGAATGAGTGGAGTTGGTTGAATAAATTGTGTGGTGGGAAATGAAGAGAGAGAATGAGTGGGTGGGGTAGGGTGAATATAAAATAATAAATTTATTTTCATTTTGGACAGTTTGCATTCACGTGGGATGAACCAAAATGAAAATAAGTTCACAATGACGTGAGACAGAGGGAGTATATGTTAACGTCCTTTAACTAACGTTCATTAATATTTATGCACGTCACAATCATTATATTGTTACTGAGTATTAATGTATACTCCCTCCGCCCCATGATAATGTAGAGTTTTTGGCTGGCACGGAAATTAAGGTAAAAAGTGATAAAGGTAATGTATTGTGAGTGTAAAATTAAAATAGGAGAGAGAATGAGTGGAGAGAATAGTAAATTTAAAAAATGTTGTGAGTAGAGAGAAGTGAGTTCCATTTCCATTTTGAGAAAGTTATTAATTATTGTGGGACACTCAAAAGGAAATTTTTTTGATATATTTGTGGAACGGAGGGAGTAGTTGATCACATTTCACTGAAGTCATCTTCGGATCACAAAGACATGATTAAAATATATCTCTAAAGAAGATTACTGAAATCGTATGACTAATAAATACTCCATTCATCCCAAAATAACCCAAAATGAATATTCAAACAATATTTAAATTTAATTTTGATCATGAGTATATTTAGACAAAATTTTTGACATTAACTTTGTAACAGAAGTACTCTTTCCGTCCCAAAATGTTTGTCTCATTTGATTTTTTTGTTGAATTTTGATCACAAATTTATGAGAGATTAATCATGTTCATGAAATTTTAAAAGTTGTTGTTGATAATATTATTAATGGTGAATCAATAGAAATTTTTAGAATTTCATGAACATAATTAAATTTTCATATATTTGTGGTCAAAGTTTAATAAAAAAGTCAAATGGGACAAACATTTTGAAACGGAGGGAGTATAATTATAATTACTGATCGCGCAGGAAAGCGTGGTGGGCTCAGTTCTTTGGGTCCAGCGAATGAATGAGCTAGCTTGTGATCTGCACACCACAAGAAACAATGGAAATGGCTGCACGGGGTCTTCCGGCAAACCCCTCCGGCGTGAGAGTAAGATTATGGACTGGAAATATGATGGTAAAATATGGAGTGTGTGTGGGTACGTGAATATGCAATAAAGCATTACCTTTGTCCATGCTACTATTCTCTTATTTATAGTGGATATGGTGAAATTAGGGTTTTCACCAGAGCCGTTGGATGGGATGGATGCCAACCGTTGGATCAGCTCTGTCTTCTAGGCGTACACGTGTCACGCTGGGACTGGTCCGTCTATGTAAGGACACTGTAGCATCTGACATTGATAAGCAGCTTGCCTTATAAGGGAAAGTCAACCTGCACGCCTTTTGTAGTTATTACTGTTTGCATGATTGCACGTGTAACAAAGCACTGTGGTAGGTCTGACATTATCCCAAATTAGCTAATTAACCAAGCTTGTTGAGGAAGCTTAATAGAAGAGACGACCTGGAGCTGTCCGTCCAGTTGGGTCGTCTCCTCGAGGGGCGACTCGACGAGAGAGAATTGATCGTTCAGTGACGACGCTCACTCTTGGACGAGTGCCGGTTCGCGCCGAGGGAAGGCTTGTCATTAGATGAGCTTAGCTCACTATCGACGATCTCTTCTTGGTATATCGACGGGCTAGAAGTTAATCCCTTCCTCAATGGCACAATGACTCGTCGCTTGGATGGGCTTGGTCGCTCAATGGCGACGACTGCCCACCACGCTGACGGGCCGCGACCCGAGGCCTTGATCTCGTTCCTTCGTGGCCTCGGTCTTTTGATGGGCTGCTGGGCCTCCGAGCTCGTAGCAAAGTATTGGGCTCTACCATCACGTATATTCCGTTCAGCTGGCCCCCAACTCATGGTCGTCTTGACGGGCCAGGAGTTGTCATTTTCCCTCCAAAGTAATCCGTACGACCGTCAGTTTGAATTTTGAAATATGGTGACGTCAGTATTGATGACGTGGATGGTTGGGATTTCTTCCTGGGTTGACACGTGTCCTTTGAGGGGACATTCGCCTCGAAAGTTGCAGAGGGTATTTAATGCCCCTCATCATTCCGCCGTTTGGGTTCCCAAGCATAAACCCTCCATCTTCTTCACATATAAAAGCCTCCTCCCTCCTTCATTTTGAACTTTCCACACCTTTGATCCGTGAGAGCAAATCAGCAAGAGGCGATTTCCGGCAAGTAGCAAGAAAGGATTCCGGCAACCGTGCGAACGCTTTCCGGCGATATTGGCTGTTCTGGCTTCACCACCGCTAGATAATCCGGCAGCTTGGATTAGGAACTTCTTCGATTTACCACCGGCGAACTCATCGGAAAAACCATCTCCAAGCCCAGAAACAGGTAATTTCTTCATTTATTCTTCGCTTTCTGGATTTTTCTTTGGGGCTTTGGAACTTAGAGTTATGGGGCCCAGAACTATCAGCTTTGAGAGAGGTGTTAAGTTTGGTTTTGGGATAAATCAAAGAGTATACAAAGGTGCCAAGGGGTTTGGAGAGAGATTCCTCTGTCTGAGTGTTCTTCAATCTTGGTGAAGTTCAACTTTGAAGACGAGCCCTTGGGATTCCCAGAGGGAGAGATTCTAGGGGATTTTGAGGACGGTGACCCAAGGATAACTCCCTTTCGGTCAATGAACGATCTGCCCACCCACATTAGGACCCACTACTCTTTGTCCCGTCGTGATTCACTTAGGGTTTTGGTCGTAGGGGAATCTAGGTCGCCCCTAGGTAGGTCGTCGCCTACGGAAGTTAGGACTGATTCCCCTCTTTTATCTCCTTATTTTGTAGACATGGATCACGACGGGCGTTCTAGCCGTCCGGCCCCAGAAGCCAACGAGCCGAGCACAAGTGCAAGGGGTAACCAGGCAGCTAAAGCCTATCACATATTTGTACGAGTGGGATCAACTGATAGTGAATTTGGAGGTGGGGCAGGAGGGAAGTGGGCTATACCCAAGATCGAGCTCACGAAGCCGGATGTTGGGAAGCAAATGATCGACGCTCTGCGAGGGTCGTACAGAGTCCAAGCTTCGACCTATAAGTTGGAGCATCTCAGCTTATCCGAGTACGAGCCCCGTCGTCAGGCCCTTTTAACTAGCAAGGAGAAGGTGGCCTTCTTCTTCAAACAATTTGAATTTGGCCTGAGGTTGCCTCTAGACCCCTTCATTAATGAATTCTTGGAGGACTCAGCCTGTGTGCCCATGGAAGTCAGTGCCAATACCATCAGAATTTTGTGTGGCTTTGCCGTCGTCTGCAGATTCCTTGGCTACGAGCCATGCAACAAAGTATTCCGTCGCTACTACCGGACGGCTCGGAATACTTCCAAAGGGAAAACGACGGTGAGTGTGTCTTCGATCAGAAAAGCACGGAATTTTTTCTTGGACATCCCAAACAAGGTGTATGGATGGGAGAACCACTTGATATTGGTGGAAAGCCGAGTGGGATGGCAGTTTCCTTTTCCAGAGGGCCACAAACCAGTCAGTGATAGGCATATATTTCAAGCTCCGTGGACCGACGAGCTGAAGGGAAAGATTGACAAGCTGTTAGATCTTGGATGGGTCTCGTACAAAGACATAGAGGCCTCACAATGGAGATACATCCGAGCTGGCATGATGTCTAAGCCGTCCATAGGGCCTGAACCTTTGGTGAAGATAAAGCTCGATGCTCGCTATCCCGACTGGGTTGTTCTTCAAGGGTTTAATTTTAAGGATAATTGTGTGAATTGTGCGACGGCACGAACTGGTCGTCTTGAAGAATGCTGTGAAAACCTTGAAATGAATGGGGGTTGGACTCCTGCTATCTTTTCAATTTTGATATTCTCTTGTCTCGTCGTGAGTAAAAACTAACCTCTTTTACTTGGTCATTTTGTAGTTCTTACCCAAGACGACGTGGATAAAATTGAAGCAAGGATAATGGACGGGGCCATCCGAGCGAGCGACAGGGGCACCAAGAAGAAGGAAAGGGCTGCGACCCGTGTCATACTTGATCGTCAGGAGAAACAGACGACGAGGAATGAGCAACTCCCCAAAGACCCTGCTGGTGCCATCCCAATGATCGAGAGGGAGCCCGTCGTTGAGGGACTCAACACTGGAGGTCGTCAATCCACTGTTGATGCGCTTGAGAGAGTGGCTGGGATGGAGATTGATTCAAGTATGGAAGCTGTTGGAGCTCAAATGGCCATTGCTGACGAGGCCGAGCATATTGAAGTGGAGAGCACAGATTCAAACCCCGAACTTCGTGAGGTCGACGCTCGTTCCTCCAAAAAGAGAAAAGGTCATCTCATCGATCCTCCTAGCTCGTCAGATCACCCCACTCCTCAGACCGATGCTCCAGGCTCGTCTTCAACGATCTTGGGCAAGGCAAAGGCTAAAGAGATGGCGACCTTGATCGCTAAGGCCTCCCCCATAACTGGGATTCCCTATCTCTTGAGGAATGGCAATCCATTGTTGCTGGGGGCGGCCTTGACTAGATGGGCTAGGGATGTTGACCTGACCCGTCGTATGAAGGAAGCTAGGCTCTTTCCTGAGACCTTTCATGCCCGTTTTGGGTTGATTCAGACTGAGGTACTTTGAATTTGTGTTTTTGGCGTTCTTCCCGTCTTTTGTACTTGTTTTAACTATGTCCTTGTTGTAGATGGCATCGATGATGGATGCTATTGCGTCGGATTATAGAGAGTGCATTGACGCCGAGCTACGAAGCAACGAGCAGCTGGTTAAGGCCGTCGGTGACAAGGGGACGGCTGAGCAGAAGTTGAAGGAGGCCGAGACCAATGTCGGTGAGCTTATTCTTGCCCACGAGCTTTTGGTGAATGAGAAGGACAATATTTTGAAGGAGGTGGATGCCTTGAAGGAAGGGAAGGCCAAAGCTGAAGCCGACTCAAAAGTATTTCAGGATGGTCTTCGCGTTTGTGAGAACAAGCTCCAGAAGGCGACGGCTCAGATTGAAGCGATGAAGACGAGCCGTGATGCTGAGCTGGCCCAAGCCAGGCTTGATGCCGTCGACGACTTCAAGAAGAGTGCTGAGTGCCTCCAGCTAATTACCACGCATGCCAGTGGATTTTTCAAGGATGGGGCTAAGCACATGGCAAGGCGGCTCTTGGTGGATCCTTCGACGAAAGACCTCCTCTCTGTTCGACAATTGGCTGACCTTTGTACCGAAGGAGCATACGACGACGAAGCTCGTACGGTTCACCCCCTTGTCCCTTATACTGCCAATGACTTCCTTATTATTAGGGAAGATGACGCCAAGGTCGGGAAGGAAGAGTGGCCTGTTCCTGCCGTCGTCCCGAAGAACTTTGATGCCTATTATGCTCATTTTGTTGAAGACGGCCCCGATCCCGATGAAGTCCCGTCCGATGCAGGTGCCGACCCTCAGTGATTGATTTATTTGAGATGTTTTGTAATGTCCCAAACAATGTCCCAATTTGATTTGGTTGTCTTAAACAATGTTTCATTTGACTTGGTTGTGGTTCCAAACATTGTCCCAAAATAATTTTTAATTTTTGTAATGTAGTCGGCCCGTTTCCTCATTGTTTAGAGGGGGTCGTACGTACAATGTTTGCTTTATGTTTAAGTTATTCAATGCCTTTTTTTTCTGTTAGTTAATCTGTGTTAATGTAGATAGCATGTGATAACTTGTTTTGAACGAGTAAGTTTGAGGACAAGTGTGAATGGTCGTCGTTAGTGATGACCAGAACTAAGGTCGTCCTAACGTGGCCGACGCTTGTTTGCCCTTGTGTTTTCTCAACTTCTCAAAGGCTCGTAGGAATAGTACGAAGGTCCATAACTTCTTGCTCGTAGGCAAGATTCCGTGGACGAGTCGTCATATTCCGTTATAGCGTTCAACGAAGTCTGGCTTCGTCTAATCTTTATACTTGGCTAAAGTGAGTGTTAGTGCCAAAGTCTTTGCTTTGACTGATCTTTATACTTGATCGAAGTGGTTGTGAGGGTCGAAGTCAGGCTTCACCTGTTCTAAGTTTGATTTTGTAATGGACGAATTTGAAAGAAATGATGGGTTTCCATTGATAACCTCGTCGTCGATCGTACATTGACAATTCTCACTTTATAAGACTTCTGGGATTTATAGATTATCCCTTACAACTTTCAAAATACAGACTTCCAGAACACAAAATTGCAACAAAAGTTTTAACTAAGAACCACAGATAGGATGCCCTGAGGGCGCCGGGATGCCGCGATTTACGACGGCTCAAAAGTAGTACTTCATAAGGTGATTGGCATGCCATGGATGCTTAAGATGTTCACCGTTTGGCTTAGCTAGGCGGTAGGTTCCTTCTCTGACCACGTTGGTGACGATGTATGGTCCTTCCCAGTTGGGAGAGAGTTTGTTTTGACGGGCTTTGAGTCCCGTCGCTTCAATCTCTCTAAGAACATGATCGCCGACCTTAAAGAACCTTTTCTTCACCTTCTTGTCGTGGTAAGCCTTGGTTTTCTTTTTGTAATTTTCCATCCTTAGCTGGGCGTCCAATCTTCGTTCGTCGACAAGGTCCAGGTCGACATGCGGTTATGGATATTCTTTTCTACATCGTAGAGAGCAACTCGGCTCGGCTTGGAAGCCGAAGCTCGGCGGGAGCCATGGCCTCGTGAGCCATAAGCCAAAGCAAATGGGGTTTCCGTAGGCCCCCGGTGGTTGTGCGGACGCCCAAAGCGCCGAAGGTAGTTCGTCCAACCATCTTGTGCTGCGTCCTCGAGATTTTTACATAAGGCGCATAAACGAGCTTGTTTGCCGCTTCACTTGCCCATTGCCTTGGGGATAGTGCAACTGACGACTTGGAGTGCTTCGACGCCCATTCTATTCAATTCTTGTTCAAATTTCCTTGAGAACCGCAGCCGTTGTCCGAAATAATTACCTCGGGATTCCAAAGCGACACCATATCGAATCATGGATGAAGCTTAGGGCATTGTTTTCAGTAATTTTGTTTAAGGCCTTGGCCTCCACCCACTTTGAGAAATAGTCAACTGCCACAATCACATACTTGACTCCCCCTTTGGCCTGTGGAAAAGGCCCAATTAGATCAACACCCCACATATCAAACGGCCAAGCAGCCATGACAGGGGTTTGCTCGGTTGTCGGTAGCTTGGGGAGGTCGGCAAATCGTTGGCAGGTATCACATTTTCTCACAAACTGTTTGGCATCTTCACGGAGGTGGGGCCAGTAGTATCCCATGGTGATCAACTTGTCGGCCAATGTACGGGCCCCGAGATGGCCTCCACACTCTCCTTGATGTACCTCAAAAAGCAATTGGACGACCTTGTCTGGGTGGACGCACTTCAGCAACGGCCTGGTAATGGATCGTCGGTAGAGCTCTCCTTCTACGACCGTGAATCTGGCCGCCTTTCTCCTTACTTGTCTTGCCGAAATCTCGTCGCTTGGCAACTCATCCTTTTCAATAAACGCCTTCAGCTCGTCGATCCAACACCTCGGACCGTCTCCAACGCACATAATCTTTACTCGTTCATAAGCTGGTTGATCGAGATAGGCCAAGTGGTGGCCATGCTCGTCTTCAGGGAGTTGATCTGTTGCCGCTGGGAGAGTAAGTCAGCGTGTTCGTTGTTTTCACGAGCAATTCTCTGTATGGCCCAAAATTCCAATCCTTGAATCAATTCACCGACCAAAGTACGGTATTTCTGAAGGGTTGAGTCGACGACCTGGTAGTCACCGCGGACCTGGTTCACGATCAATTGGGAGTCACAAAAAGCAGCAATTTTGTTGGCCCCAAAGCATTTGGCATATTCAATGGCGTCTATAAGTGCTTCGTACTCCGCTTGATTGTTTGATGCTTGGAACTTGAATCTCAACACTTCCTCAAAGACTCTTCCGCTTTCTGGTTCGACAAGAACGATCCCTGCCCCACTTAGATTTCTTGTTGCCGACCCGTCTGAATAGATCTTCCAACATCCCATAGGCAAAATCAACTCCGCTGGTTGGTCGTTGACTTCCTTTCCCTTGCTCACTTTCTTCTGCGGCCTTTGATCGTCGTCACATTTGTGAATGACGTTTCAACTAGGAAGTCCGCTGTGGTTTGTGCTCGCAAAGCCTTTCTAGTCACGTAGCGAATGTCAAACTCGTCGCCCGATGCTCCACCGAGTAGACGACCAGAGCTCTCAGGGCGATGCAATATCTTGCGCAATGGGGCGTCGGTGTAAACAACGATGGGATGAGCAGAGAAGTATGCTCGTAGCTTTCGTGCTGTGATGACGAGAGCGTAAGCGATCTTCTCCGCGTTGAAATAGCGGGTTTCTACATCCGTCAAAGCTTTACTAACATAGTAAACCGGCCTCTGTGTTCCACCTTCCTCCCTAACCAACACGGCGGCTACGGCTTTGTCACCCGCCGAGAGGTAAACATAAAGGTCTTCACCCGCTACGGGGCTTTGGAGGAGTGGTGGGGAGCCAAGATACTCTTTCAGCTGATTGAACGACTGAGAACATTCATTCGTCCATTTAAAGTCCTTAGCACCTCAGAGAGCTTTAAAAAATGGAAGCGATCTCTCGGCGGACTTGGCAATAAAACGACCTAGGGCCGCTACTCGTCCATTCAAACGCTGAACCTCCTTAATGCTCGTAGGTTCTGCCATGTCGATCAAAGCCTTGATTTTCTCAGGATTGGCTTCGATTCCCCGCTGTGAGAGCATGAATCCTAAGAACTTTCCCCGTCGCAACTCCAAAGACGCACTTAGCCTGATTGAGGACCATGTCGTTTGCTCAAGATTGAGAATGTTTGCTGTAGGTCGTCGACATGCTTTCTCTTTCTACTTTTGACGACCATGTCATCAACATATGCTTCCGAGGTTGTCGCCGATCTGTTCATGAATACCTTGTTGATCATCCTTTCGTACGTGGCTCCGGCGTTCTTAAGCCTAAAAGGCATCTTCGTATAACAATAAGTTCCCCGGCACTCGAAAGGCCGTCTTCGGAATGTCTTCTTCAGCCATCTTGATTTGGTGGTAGCCAAAATAAGCATCAAGAAAGCTCAAAGTAGTGTGACCGGCCACAGAATCGACGAGCTTGTCAATTCTGGGCAAAGGGTAACTGTCCTTGGGGCACGCCAAGTTTAGATCGGTAAAGTCGACACAGAGCCTCCATTTTCCATTTGGTTTTTTCACAAGGACCACGTTAGCCAGCCAAGTTGTGAACCGGCGTTCACAATAATTCCAGCTCTCAGCAACTTCTCAATCTCTTGCTTTATAGCAATCTCTTTTTCAGTTGAAAAAACTCGACACCTTTGCTCTTTGAATTTCATGGTAGGGTTCACTCCAAGCCTATGAACTGCCACGTCCTCTCTAATCCCCTTCATATCTTCCACCTTCCAAGCAAAAACATCGAGGTTCTGTTTGAGTAGGGAGATTATCTCTTCCCTCTCCTCAGTGCATAACTGAGACCCCAGCTTGATTTTCTGCTCTGGATAGTCGTGGTTAATGACCGCTCAATTAGCTCGTCAGCTTCATCTCAGGGGCGTCGTCCCTAAAGTCCATGGATTCAATGACGATCTCTTTAATTTTCCTTCTTGCTTCAGGTGTCAGATCTGGTACCTCATCGTCAATCAATTTATCCAGCTCGGCCCCCGATTCTAGGGCGACCAAAAGTTGTGGCTTTGCAGCTTGGTCGTCCATGAATACTTCCACAAAGACCTCGGGGTCGTCTATACACTTGATTGTCAAGATGCCGGCGTACGAGGTCGTCGTTTGCTTGACAGATTTAGAGAGCTTCACGATGTGATCTGGATCGTCGATTTCAATGGTCCATTTTGCCTTCAGCACGTGCTCTAGGAATTCTGGGGCCGTCCCCAACACACATCCCACTCCGGCACGGGAAGGAAATTTGACTCGTTGATGGGGAACTGAGGCGACGATCCCCAAAGCGGCTTGACCAGGTTGGCCAAGGATTGCATGATAGTCACTGACGACGTCGATCACAATAAAAGTTACAGTCTTGATTGTTCTTAATGGGTGTTCCCCGATGTCGACGGGAAGGTCGATCTGGCCTTTTGCATCTACCCGGTGATTGGTGAATCCTTCTAGACGACCTAAGTAAGGACTTAGACGGCTATCAGGTAGACCCATTCTCTGGTAGACGTTGTAAAACAAGATGTCTTTGGCCGCTCCCGTATCGATTAAAATTCTCCTTGATTCGCAATTATCGATGAAACCAGGTATGACCAGAGTTTGTTGACGAGCTAATGGATTGGCTGGCTGCTCGTAGGGAAAGAAACTTATCACGTCGTTCGGAATTTCTGATTTTTGGGGGACATGTGGGGCCTTCTTCAGATGGTAGATGGCGCTCTTAATCTGATTCTTGCTCGTCTCCTCAGAGATTACTAACACCATTCTTGGATTCCTCTGTGGAGGGTCGTCGTTAGCAGCTCGGGTGTTGGCCGCCTGACGATCCTTCCTTACATATTCACCAAGTCGTCCATCGTCGATCCATCTCTGAATGATCTTTTTCAAGCTGAAACATTCCTCGGTATCATGCCCTTTATCTCTGTGGTATTCACAATATTTGTTCATGTTTTTCTTTCCCTTCCCATTCGAGTTCATTTTTGGCGCCGGGCCAAAATCAACGTTGCTCAAAATTTCGCTCTAGACACGGTAAGTGGAGTGTACGACTCCGGGACTTTTTCTGCTTTCACTTTGTTCTTTCCTTTCTCTCCGACCTTATCCTTCTTGGATTTTGTCGCTTCAACCTCGTCGACGGCCTTTCCCTCTCTTTGCATCCTCCTTTCTTCAGCCTCGGCGACGGCGTACGCCTTGGCATAGAGGTCTTTACGGGACTTGGCCGGGTGGACTTGAAGCTCGTAGTCTAGAGTAGAGGAAACGACACCATGTCTGAAAAAACTTATGCATCTCCCCGTCGCTAGGTCCTCATCAATTTGATCCACCAATTTCATGAATCTTTTGAAGTAACTCATCGAGCTTTCAGTGGCTCCTTGGGAAATATTGGTTAGGTCGTTGACAGTCTTACGACGATCTCCCGCCGTAGCAAACCTTCCTAAAAACTTCTTTCTCATTTGTTTCCATGATTCAATACTCCCCTTCGGTAGGCTTCTGAACCACCTCAGAGCAAATACGTCGACCAACGTGCTCGTGAGAGCCTTGCACACGACGTCGTCGTAGCGTAGCTTTCGCCACTACGTACATCTCGTGCCTCAAGGTGTCAGATGTGGTCGATGGCGCCGGTAGAGCCGTTGTATTGCTTTCGTGCGGGTAGCTTGAAGCCTCGGTTCCGGGGTCCCGTTTCCAACATCCAGGTGCAAGGGGATTCATAGTGTCGCCATCGTCGCCGTAGTCGTCGCTGTCCATTTTGTTCCTTTTCTTCGTCAATTCTTCCACCTGACGCTTCAACCTCAAGAACTCTCTCATGTCCACTTATCCTATTGGGCCGGCTGGGGGAATCCTATCCTGACGATGCCCCAGGCAATCTGTTAGCAGACCGTCGCCTCTGCGTGGGAGCAGTGTCGTCGTGAGATGGATCGCTCCCGTAGCCGGGCGGTGGAGACGGCCTATAGGATCTTGAAAGTTCTCGTTCATGACGGGGTGGAGTACGAGTTCTTTCTCTCGTGGCTAGGTGCTCGTTCATTTCTAAACGGCGGTGTCATTAGACGACCCTGACGATTTGGTTCGGATTTGCTTCAGATTCTCGATGGCCAAAACTCTACGAGGCTCGCTTCGGCTCGTCGCCGCCGCGATGGGGCTCATTGGCTTTGTCTTTCATTAAGGTGTTCCCTTAGGTCAAGCTGTGGCACCACGCGCTCATTTTCGGCAGCGGGCCCCTCACGACGACCAGTATTCTCTCTCTCGGTTTCTTCTCCTTCTTCCCCGACGAGACTGCTTGATGGGATGCTCGCGGGCTTCGAGGAGCGGCCATGTGAATGAGCTCGTCTTGGATTTGCAAGAATTCTTTTAGGGCGTTAGCTCTCTCGACGAGGAAAGCCGCTCTGTCGAGATTAGGGTTGGAGGGACCTCCCGCATATCTTGCCGCTGTCTCAGGCCTCCTTTCCAGGAGGTCTCTCCTGGCGCTTCAAAGCAGCCAGGTCCTTTTTCTCTTCTTCCGGTCGATTGAAGACTGTACCATCAACCACTCCTCGCGACACGGTAACCCTTAGATTAGGTTCCTAGGTGGAGAGGTGGTGGTCTAGGGTTTTCTTGTTGAGGTGGAGGAGGTACGCCTCTTCATCTCCGTAGACTTGCCGGCCGTGTGACCTCTCGACATCATTTTTCCAAAGCTTTTCGATCGTATTTCTTTGCCGAAGATCACTAACAATTTTCTCAAGAATGGAACCAATCTGATCGCGCAGAAAGCGTGGCGGGCTCGGGCCTGGGTCCAAATAATGAATGAGCTAGCTTGTGATCTCGCACACTACAAGAAATAACAATAAACCGCGCCGGGGTCTTCCGGCAAGCCCCTCCGGCGTGAGAGTAAGATTATGGACTGGAAATATGATGGTAAAATATGGAGTGTGTGTGGGTACGTGAATATGCAATAAAGCATTACCTTTGTCCATGCTACTATTCTCTTATTTATAGTGGATATGGTGAAATTAGGGTTTTTTACCAGAGCCGTTGGATGGGATGGATGCCAACCGCTGGATCGCCTTCTGTCTCTAGGCGTACACGTGTCACGTTGGGCCGGTCCGTCTATGTAAGGACACTGCAAAGATTCTCGACATTGATAAGCGGCTGCCTTATAAGGGAAAGTCAACTCGCACGCCTTTTGTAGTTATTACGTTGCCGTGATTGCACGTGTAACAAAGCACTGTGGTAGGTCTGACATTATCCCAAATTAGCTAATTAACCAAGCTTGTTGAGGAAGCTTAATAGAAGAGACGACCTGGAGCTGTCCGTCCAGTTGGGTCGTCTCCTCGAGGGGCGACTCGACGAGAGAGAATTGATCGTTCAGTGACGACGCTCACTCTTGGACGAGTGTCGGTTCGCGCCGAGGAAAGGCTTGTCGTTAGATGAGCTTAGCTCACTGTCGACGATCTCTTCTTGGTATATCGACGGGCTAGAAGTTAATCCCTTCCTCAATGGCACAATGACTCGTCGCTTGGATGGGCTTGGTCGCTCAATGGCGACGACTGCCCACCAATGTTGGACGGGTCATGACCCGAGGCCTTGATCTGTTCCTTCGTGGTCGGTCTTTTGATGGGCCTGTTGGGCCTCCGGACTCGTAGCAAAGTATTGGGCTCGGCCCATCACAAAATATTCCGTTCAATTACAAATACTAAAATTTACTTAATGGTTACTCCTTTTGTCATATAATAAATATTTATTTTTATCCCCTCCTAAATATGTTTCTTATTTTATCTGAATAAACAATTTTAGTACAATCATATCATCATGCAAATAATATCTAAAAGATAAAGGCCAAATGACAAAATAGCGCCTGAAGTACATAGGGTGCTAATAGAATGGACCCTCACGTTTTATTTAGGTCAAAATAGGGATTCAAATGAATTTATTCACCCATTTGGGGAGTTTTTTACGAAATTGTTAGAATTCTTGTTAACTTGTCATGTGTTGTGCACATAACCAACTTATTGGTTATTTTGATGTTGATATTAGTTATTAAGGGGGTTAATGAAAATTTCTAAATTTAAAGGTTTGAATTATAAATTTATTTTTTAAATATTAATAATCAAATATTTAAACGAAATAAAATAATTATCATCTTATTTAAATAAAAAAATAAATTTAATTATCAAATTTATCAATTTTTGTGTACTCAATCAATGATACATGCAACCTTTTTTGAAACATTAATATATATATATATATATATATATATATATATATATATATATATAATTCATTAATAAATAATTACATTATGACTTACTATTTATAAATTAATTAATTAATTTATAATAATAATTCAGACATTAACTATTACCTTAATGTCCTTTCAAAAAAACAAAACTATTACCTTAATATACTTTTATGATTTTAATTATTTTAAATAACATATACTAAAGCTTTAGAAAAATATGAAAGTCTAAAAATATAGTATACTAAAAAATAGTGATTATCTTTCAAAAAGAAAAAACAAATTTATAACAAGGCTTAAATAAAATTATCCTACCCTTAAAAAAAAAACATTCATTGAACAGACTCAACCTAAGTACCCCACACAACACAAGTCACAAACCCAAGACATAACTACTTATTTAGTCTAAATCTATAGTCAATTTTTAGTTTTAGTATAAATTGTATTATTTTTTTCGTTTCCTCCCTTAACCTTGTGTATTTTAGTTGATGTCGTCCTTTATTTATTTAGGGTTCCGTCCATTCCATCATTAAAAAAGGTAATGTGGCATGACGATTCATCAAAATGCTGACTTGGCCTTTAAATTTTGTAAAATTTGCTGAGTTGGCGTGAAAGTGTAGGGGTTTAAATTGCAATAAATAAAACTTAAAACCCTATAAACATAAATATTACCTACGGAGTAAACTAAAGAAACCCTCACCCTCCTCAATTTCCTCCATTTTATTAAATCTGAAACTTGAAAAAAAGAGTTTATCTTCTCTTTCTCCTATCGTAACTCCTTCCCCCCCTACTTTTTCCCAACACCACTCCCCTCCCATGGCGCCCTTCATCCTCCAATGCCACCCTTCATCCTCCATCCTTCGATGTTGCCTCATCTCTCCCTCCCTGTTTCTCCATTTACTTTCAAACTCGACACCTCCCTCATTTCTAGCCGCCGACCGCCCCCAACCTCCACCGGCCGGCCACTTCTGTTTCTTCTTCGGTCAACCTTGTGTTGGAATAACTATTAAAAATTAATAGAAAATTACAGAAAAACTAAATAAAACAGAAATAAACAAAAGAAAAGATAAGGAAAAAGATTTGTCGTGGAAGTCCGAGTCGTGTGAAATCACACTCTCCTTAAGACAAATTTCGCCCCCTCACCACATTGTGCTTGAGATTACTTGAGACGATTGCCTTCCAGGATGAAACGGAATGACTGGATGGTTGCTGCACAATAGAACCTCCGGCGAACTGAAGTCAATGCTTGGATGATATCACCACCAATGCAATACGCAGGAGGCCAAGGGAAAGAATTTCAATATGCAACAAAATCTGATGGTAGAGAGAATTTGGAAAATCAGTGTTCTTTTCCTTGTTGTTGTTGTTCTATTTGTATATTTCTCCATAGGAAAACTGCCCAAAAAAATTAAAATCAGGTTTTTAATTTTCTCAATCAATATTGCAATTACAATCAATAAATTTGCAATTTATTTCGACGATTATAGGAGCAGACATTTTCTCGGGAACCGCTGCTGCCGCCGAGGCGCCCGCCTCGGACTTGGCCAGCGCCCGCCTGCGGAGGCTCTATGGGCGGCTCTCTGCGACCTCCAGGCGTCCGCCTCGGCCGGTTCGTGCGCCCGCCTCGGTGGTGCTTAAATGGGCTACACATACTGGACTCCAGGCGCCCGCCTCAGCCATGACCAGGCGCCCGCCTCACCGCCAAGAATAATGGGTCGGGCTTTGGAAAAAATTGCAAAAAGTGGGCTCGCGTGGACGAGCAATTTCGAGCTACATTTCAGGTCCGCAAGACGCGTACGCATACGAGTTCGGTAGTCCGAAGCCTCGTTTCACCCATGATTTGCACCCCCCCTGCGCACCTGTGCGCGAGAGAGAGCCTCTATGTACCACAATCTTACTCCCTACTAAAGTGTAGGAGTATATAAACTAAGCCACTTTTCCATCTTTTTCCAATGTGGGATAACCACATTTTACCCTTTCCAACCCATTAACTTTGAGCCTTCATATCTCATTCATTTCTCAACCATTTTTGACAAATGAATACTCCCTCCGTCCCATTA
This sequence comes from Adenophora triphylla var. japonica, assembly GCA_022495995.1. Classification (NCBI taxonomy): domain Eukaryota; kingdom Viridiplantae; phylum Streptophyta; class Magnoliopsida; order Asterales; family Campanulaceae; genus Adenophora; species Adenophora triphylla. Next base: position 54,809 of record JAFEMH010005763.1, read on the forward strand.
ATAACTTCACCTTTTGCCATTTTGGGTGTCCCATTGAAAGCTTCACCTTTTCTTTTTTGACAAAGAATCTTTACTATTCCCTCCACTCATTCTCTCTCCTACATTATTTTAATACTCACAACACCATTATAATTTACTATTCCCTCCACTCATTCTCTCTCCTATTTTACTATTACACTCACAATATTTTCTACACCCTTAATTTGCGTGCCGAAGCCAAAATGGTGAACCAAATAATGGAACGGAGGGAGTATATGATTTCAATGTACTCATGGAGTAGAACACAATCCAACAATCAATTAGTCATTTTGACAAATAACTAATTAAGAAAATAAGTCATTATTTTCTTCAAAACACAATTTTTCCAACAATCCCCACATGAAGGAATAATGCGGAATTGGTGATAAAGCTCTAAGACGAAAACTTGCATACGAAGATGTGGGAATGCCCATTGAATCTTCGCTCGTACAAGCATATTTACTCTACTCTAAAGTCAATAGACGCGATGTCCTTGAATCGTTATGGTTTTTGTGTAGCCAATCATATGCTTGACACAAGTATCGTCCTAACATAATTCAATTATCATAGTTACGTTCGTTCATGGCCCTGAACATATGCCTGGTTCTGTGAGAGGGTCTAAGAATTGAGCCTCACACAATTCTCCTCGAAGCGGCCCCACTTCTCACTCACATAGATGATTTCTTAAAGGTAACCCGTATTACCCCGCTTGAAATTTTCGACGTGTAAGAATCATTAAAAACCATAGGCTTATCCTTGTCCTTTCGAGATGTCACTAATAGGAATGGACTTGGGGTTGATTCCCCCTACGTTGACGCTACAAGTCTTTTAACAAGCTTAGGTGGTCCTATTCAATCTAGTTCTTAGGATCTCCAGCCATCTAGATTGGGTTTTCCGTTGTGTTTAACTTTCTCGTAGGCTTAAGTCCCATTCCCTGCGTCGAGCTTTCAACTAACTCTCTATTTAACCCTTCGTTAACGGATCCGCTAAATTTTCCTTTCGACTTAACATAGTCAATGGATATTGTGCCGCTGAGAGTAGTTATCTAATGGTATTATGTCTTCGACGAATGTGTCTCGACTTACCATTATACATATGATTGTGTGCCCTTCCAATCGCTGATTGGCTATCACAATATGTATACATATTGATGGCACGGGCTTCGTCCATCTTGGAATATCTTCTATAAATTGGCGTAGCCACTCGGCTTCTTCACCACATTTATCTAACGCTATAAACTCAAATTCCCTCGTGGATCTAGCTATAACCGTTTGTTTAGAAGATTTCCATGATATAGCAGCTCCTGCTAATGTAAACACAAATCTGCTTGTAGACCTTGAGTCTTTTATATCGGATATCCAATTAGCATCGCTATATCCTTCAATTACCGCTGGATGTCTAGTATAGTGTAAAGCATAATCGCGAGTATATCTTAAGTACCTTAGTACTCTCACTATACCATGCCAATGTTCCGCTCCGGGATTACTCGTATACCGACTCGCCTTGCTAACCGTGTAAGCAATATTTGGTCTAGTACAACTCATCAAGTACATTAGACTTCCAATGATTCTCGAGTATTCAACTTGAGAAACTGTGTCACCTCTATTCTTTGATAGATGTTGACTCATGTCTATTGGGGTTCTAGCAATAGCTAAGTCATCCCTGGTGAATTTCTCAAGAATTTTATCCACATAATGTGACTGGCTTAAAGCAAGTCCATTTGACATTCTTGAAATTTTCACGCCAAGGATTACGTCGGCTAACCCTATATCTTTCATGTCAAACTTTGAGTTCAACATATCTTTAGTGGACTTTATCATTTTATCACAGCTTCCTATGATAAGCATGTCGTCTACATAAAGACATAAAATGACGTAGCCATTTTCCGTGTCTCTAACATAGATACATTTGTCACATTCATTTATTTTAAATCCACTTTCCATCATGGCTTGATCAAACTTTTGATGCCATTATTTTGGTGCTTGTTTCAAGCCATACAATCACTTTACTAACTTGCACACTTTATTTTCTTGCTCCTGGCCGCGTAAAATCCTTCGGGTTGCTCCATGTAAATTTTCTCTTCTAAATCCCCATTTAGAAAGGCTGTTTTAACATCCATTTGATGTACTTCAAGATTACGCAATGCGGCTATTGCAAGTACAATTCTTATGGATGTTATTCTCGTAACCGGAGAATATGTATCAAAGTAATCAAGGCCTTCCTTTTGCTTGTAACCTTTAATTACAAGTCTTGCCATATACTTGTCAATTGTTCCATCCGTCTTCATTTTTCTTTTAAAAATTCACCTATATCCTAGTGGTTTACTTCCCGGAGGAAGATTCACTAATTCCCAAGTGTAATTTTGTAAAATGGAATCAATCTCACTTTTGATGGCCTCTTTCCACAAAGGTCCTTCGGAAGAGTTCACGACCTCTTTATAACTTTGTGGTTCACTTTCAAGCATATAGGTTAGAAAATCTGGGCCAAAAGATTTTTCTACCCTACCTCGTTTGCTCCGTCGAGGTTCTACCTCCGCTTCATCATTTTCATCATGATGATTTCTTCCTTCTACTTCTTCTTCTTCTTTTGAATCATGTCTCCGTTTAGATGAACTTGCCTCATCTCTTTTGTAGGGAAACATATTCTCAAAGAACGAAGCATTTCTTGACTCCATTATAGTATACTTGTGTATATCTTGAATTTTCGATTCATGCACAAGAAACCTATAATCACTACTATTGTGAGCATACCCAATAAATATGCAATCAATAGTTTTTGGTCCAATTTTCACCTTTTTAGGAGGTGGTATTGAAACCTTTGCAAGACACCCCCACACTCGCATGTATTGGTATGATGGCACTCTTCCGTGCAACAATTCATAGGGGCTCTTATTTATTTTCTTTAGGGGCATTTTATTTAACACATAGTTTGCTGACAAGACGGCCTCTCCCCACATGTTATCCGGCAATCCCGAACTTATTAACATGGCATTCATCATGTCCTTTAGAGTCCTATTTTTCCTCTCGGCAACTCCATTGGATTGTGGGGTGTATGGTGGTGTTGTTACATGTTTTATCCCATGTTGAGCACAAATACCTTCAAGAGGGAATTCATACTCACCACCACGATCGCTTCTTATGACTTTTATTTTTCGGTTGAGTTGATTTTCAACTTCATTTTTATAGAGAACAAACTTCTCTATAGCCTCATCTTTACTTTTGAAAAAATACACATAACAATATTTTGTGCTATCATCAACAAAAGTCATAAATTACTTATTGCCCCCTCGTGTTTGTGTTGACTTGAAGTCACATAAATCCGTATGAACCAACTCAAGTGGTTCATTATTTCTTACAACCGAATGGAACGGAGGTTTTGTAAACTTTCCCTCTACACAAGTTTCACATTTATGTTTGTAGTCTATTTTACATTTTGGTATGCAATTCATGTTAATTAATCTACGTATAGTATCATAGTTAACATGTCCTAGTCTACCATGCCACAAATTGGAAGACTCAAGCAAGTAAACGGAAGAATTATTCTTATTCATTTCATTCATCTTAGGCTTAGTAGCCATTACATTGCCTTTTACAACCATAGCACTTAGCTTGAACATACCATCACAAACATATCCCTTGCCTACAAATATTCCACTCTTGGACAAGGTAACCATATCGGATTCAAACACAACACGAAAACCATGCTTAATCAAAAGCGATCCGGACACCAAATTTTTCCGGATTTCGGGCACATAGAGCACATTGTTGAGAGTCAACTCTTTCCCGGAAGTCAACTTCAGCACCACCTTTCCTTGACCTTTCACATCGAACGTGGCAGAATTTCTCATAAACAATTTCTCACCATTTTCAAGGGCTTCAAAACTACTAACATTTCCTTGTTTGAGCAAACATGCCTAGTAGCACCGGTGTCAATCCACCACTGATTTGGGTTTGAACCCACCAAATTCACCTCGGAAATTACCGCCGCCAAATGCATATCGGAAACTTCATTCGAGATGACATCCGCCATGTTTGCTTGCTTCTTTGGCTTTCTGCACTCGGAAGACTTGTGGCCCACAATACCACAATTGTAGCAAGTTCCACCGAACTTTTTCTTGGAGATTCCTCCCTTTGGTTTCAAACTAGAACCACCTTTTCTGGGACCAAACTTGCCTTTGGCTTTGCCATTTGCCTTGCTATTGTCCTTGGAGCTATCAACATGCTCCACTACATTGGCTTTCGCCACAAGAAGATTATTCAACTTCTTTTTCGCAATCCTATTCTCTTCCTCAATCCGAAGACGAATAGCAAGTGCCTCAACATTCATTTCCTTTCGTTTATGTTTAAGGTAATTCTTGAAATCTTTTCAAGCGGGAGGCAACTTTTCAGTTATTGCCGCCACTTGAAAGCTTTCACTAATTACCATTCCCTCGGCATGAATTTCGTGAATTATAATTTGTAACTCTTCCACTTGACTTTTAACACTTTTTGAGTCCACCATTTTGTAATCGAGAAAACGGCCCAAAATGAATTTCTTTGTGCCCGCGTCATCGATCTTATACTTATATTTCAAGGACTCCCATAGTTCCTTTGCAGTTTTCTTAACACTATACACATTGTATAGAGTATCCGACAATCCATTGACGATGTAATTTCTGCAAAGAAACTCGGATTGCTTCCAAGCATCAAGAGCCGAGATGGCTTGCCCATCCGTCTCATTCTCACCCAACTGTGGCGGATCTTCCTTAAGAAATCTCGCAAAGTTCAAGGTAGTCAAATAGAAAAGCATCTTTTGTTGCCACCTTTTAAAGTCTTGGCCAACAAACTTTTCTAGTTTCTCACCATGGTGGTTCGAAACCGTTTGGACAACCACCCTTTGAGAGTTGGTTTCCACACGAAGCGCTTCCTCCACACGAGGATTCTGAGTTGTTCCTCAAAGATTGATTTCCATGTTTGATTGAGTAGCCATCTGAAACAAAACAAACAATTTTAGTTCACTGTTTTAAATAGTTTTCCTTTCAACGAAGAGTCAGAAATTTGTCTTAAGATTGTTGGAATAACTATTAAAAATTAATAGAAAATTACAGAAAAACTAAATAAAACATAAATAAACAAAAGAAAAGATAAGGAAAAAGATTTGTCGTGGAAGTCCGAGTCGTGTGAAATCACACTCTTCTTAAGACAAATTTCGCCCCCTCACCACGTTGTGCTTGAGATTACTTGGGACGATTGCCTCCCAGGATGAAACGGAATGACCGGATGGTTGCTGCACAATAGAACCTCCGGCGAACTGAAGTCAATGCTTGGACGATATCACCACCAATGCAATATGCAGGAGGCCAAGGGAAAGAATTTCAATATGCAACAAAATCTGATGGTAGAGAGAATTTGGAAAATCTGTGTTCTTTTCCTTGTTGTTGTTGTTCTATTTGTATATTTCTCCATAGGAAAACTGCCCAAAAAAATTAAAACCAGGTTTTTAATTTTCTCAATCAATATTGCAATTACAATCAATAAATTTGCAATTTATTTCGACAAGCATGTGAGGAGACGCTGGGAATCGGTTTGCCGGGCGCTGAGGCGCCCGCCTCGGACTTGGCCAGGCGCCCGCCTCACAGAGGCTCTATGGGCAGCTCCTCTACTGACCTCCAGGCATCCGCCTCGGCCTGGTTCAGGCGCCCGCCTCGGTGGTGCTGCACATACTGGACTCCAGGCGCCCGCTTCACCATGACCAAGCGCCCGCCTCGCCGCAAGAATAATGGGTCAGCTTTTGGAAAAAAATTGTAAAAAGTGGGCTCGCGCGGACAGTGCAATTTCGTGAGCTACATTCGTGTCCGCAGGACGCGTACGCACATGAGTTCGGTAGTCCGAAGCCTATTTCGATCTATGATTTGCACCCTCCTGCGCACCTGTGCGCGAGAGAGAGCCTCTATGTACCACAATCTTACTCCCTACTAAAGTGTAGGAGTATATAAACTAATCCACTTTTCCATCTTTTTCCAATTTGGGATAACCACATTTTACCCTTTCCAACCCATTAACTTTGAGCCTTCATATCTCATTCATTTCTCAACCATTTTTGACAAATGAATATATGATTTCAATGTACTCATGGAGTAGAACACAATCCAACAATCAATTAGTCATTTTGACAAATAACTAATTAAGAAAATAAGTCATTATTTCCTTCAAAACACAATTTTTTCCAACACCTTGCTGGAAATTCGACCAAACTCTTTATGGCCTCTCTCTCTCTCTCTCTTGTCTCAAAGCATCCTCCCTCCCTCCTCTCACACGTCGCCTCTTTTCTCTCCATTTTTTTAATCTGAGATTTTATCTCCATACTCTTTTAGATCTGAGAATTTTGTCTCACTGTTTCCTGATTTCGACGGCCTTTATGTTTTTGAAATTCGTCTCGTAATTTGTTTGGGTGATTTGATTAAAGTGAGTGGTTATGATGGTGGCATTGATGGCGAATGTGGTGGTAATGTGTAGAAGTAGTTTGATGGTGATGAATGGAAAAAAAATTTATTGTTAACGATTTCAAATTCAAATTGAAAGACACTTGGTAACGATGAAAAGATTAATGGAGAAACTTTTAATTATTTTAAAAATAAATAATTTTTTAACAACAAAACAAATCTTAGAATTACATGTACCCTATAATTATAGTATGGATTAGTTTTTTTTAGCATCAATATTTATTAAGATTTTAAAAAAACAACAATACTTCAAAAACATTTTTATTTAAAAAAAACATTAAAAGTTACTTTAAGTGATCAATAGTTTGATATTGTATAACTTGACCCCTACACTTCCAAATCAGCTTCAATTATTTGTCCACCAGCAACAATTATTCCACATAAGCGATTTGATGACGTACACATACCAAATAGGCATCATTTAACGGTGCTTTGGACGGAACCTTGACGAAAGGACGACATCAACTAAAACACGAGGTTAAGGGGGGAAATGAAAAAAAAACTTTTCAAACTAAAACAAAAAAGTGACTAAAGGTCATGGACGAAATAGGTACTTATCTCCACAAACATTTTCCCCCCTCTCTTCATCTTCTTACCCAACCCTTTTTCCGTCACCTGCATCTCCTTCCGTAACCTGCATTTTCTCCGGCCAAGACCTCCATCTTCTTTACCCAACTTCTCCTTCTTCTCTTCTCCAGTCTACATAGCTGACACTGCCACCATATTCCTCTCTTCCTCTTCCTCCAAAAAGCTTAAAACTCTTCTTCATCTTATCTAGTAACCCATCTCTCCGGCCACTTCTCTCATCATTTTGTTAGTAATCATCCTCGCCTTCGGCAATCATTCTCCATCGCCATCGAAACGTCACCGTTCCACACCCACTTTTTTTTCTGTCCACAACCTCTCCTCTATCCTCCTCCACAATTTCCTCTTTCCCAAATTCAAATCTAATTCAATTTCTTTGATTTGGCCAAAGGTGGGTGATGGGTTTGGTGGAATCTATTGTTGGTGATGACGGAGAGACGGTGGCGGTTGGATTGGGGAGGAGTGGAGGTATGGGTAGGAAGGAAGAAGGGGTTGTGGCGGTGGTCAGACGGAGGATATGGCATAAATATGGGTAAATTTTAAGTTAATTACCAAGTTTGTCACTGATCTATTGACATTTTTACCTATTCGTCACTAAAGTATTTCTTTTTACAATTTCGTCCTTAACCTAAATACTTAATTTACCATGTAGTACTTACGTCTAATTTCCGTCCAAACTGCCCTCAAATCTACAAACGTGGCATGCTGACATCATAAAAATACTGAATTGATACTAGGTTTAATCAAAATTTGCTGATATGAAAGTATATGGGGGTTAAAGTGTACAATATTTAACTAGAGATCTCAAAAAAAAAAAATCCAAAACATTAAGGAGTTTAAAATGAAAATATTTTTAATTAATATGTCCCCCCTTAAAAAATGTGAAAAAAGAATATTTATTTTTTAATAATATTTTCTAATGATTTCAAAACAAAAACATTGTTTTTTTTACATTTACAATATAAATTAACAGTTACAAATTATTATTTTTAAAAATTAGTTTCAAAAATAAAATTAAACAATTACCAGAAAAATCCATTTATGTTCTTAACGATTATTCAAAAGTTTACAGACTATTCATAATTTTAACTTTCTTATTTTATTTTTCGTAAAAAAAATAAAACTTTCTTATTTTATTTTACTTTGTCATACAACCTCACAACCACATCACCTAGCCTCCACTTCCCATTGCAAAACCACCGGCACCTCCAATCAAGCCGCCCCATCACTACCATCCAAACACCACTGGTCGATAACACCACCACCAGGACACATCCATGAAATTCAAAAATATTTAGAAAAAAAAGTGAATCAAAGAAACTCACAAATCAAATCATTAACCCCAGAAAACAAACTATCATTAAGATTTTTTTTTAAAACCATTTCAATATTCTAAACAAAACAAAAAATACAATTATTTATACCAAATTTGACCGGAGCTCGGAAAGATGGTCGGGACGATAGTGGGTCTATGAAAGATCTGTTTGGAGATAGTGAGGAGGGAAACAAAAAGAGAACGCAATGGAGATTTTGACATGGTGATAGTCGAATCAGAGATGGGGGTCGCAATCCTTGAGGCGAAAAATCGATGTAGAAAATTTAGGATTTTGTGATATTCCACATTGGGGTAGGAGAGAGGGGCACGAAGAAGAGAGAGATATATGGAGGGGATATATGTAGATCTGAAATGTGGGGAGGCGGCGACCATGGAAATGGGGTATGGCGTGGGTGTTGACAGAGAAAAGGAAGGGGCTACGAACTGTGAGGCGAGGGGAGGAGGAGACATCGTTGCATGGAGCAGGATTGGAGGAGGTGAAGGTGTGGGAATGGAGGATGGCGTGGGTAGACGGTGTGCAGGTTGGGTTGGGGCGTAAAGAAGTGAAGAAAAAGAGGGAATTGTCTTTTTTTGGCTTTCTGAAAATGGATTTAGGGTTAAGGCAATTAAAGGAGAGGGGTTATATGTAAATTGACATTTTAGTATTTATGAGACATATTGATGTGATCATATGAAATAGAAATGGCCCAAACTGACATGGGAGGCCCAATGTAATGAAAACGATATGAAAGACTAGGCAAAAGGCCCAATGAGAGAACCAAGGCGACAAGGTAATGACTGATTGACATATGGGCGGGAATAGGGCACTAGCGATAATCCAGCAAGGAGTCTAATGTTGCCTAAAAGTGATATAATCCTCAAAGGCTGGAATCTCTCACCAAAGTCATGTTGTGTTAGCGACAACATAACCACGGGTTGTCACATTATTGTGATTACCGCCAGAGGGTGACATGTGCGATCAGCAATACTCCAGTATGGGGCGAGGAAGCTACGTATGGGCCATGAAGTCTGGTATGATAAGTAATATGTTCTGAAAAAGGTGGTGTCTCCAATATGAATGACCATGTCCAGTCAATGATAAAGAGGCGTGTAGCTAAGGGATATGATTTGCATGAAAGCTATATAAACGAGGTTAGAAGGCAAAATCTGGTATGCTCTCTTGTTATACTTTTGGCAAGTTTTTAGTTGTTTGTTATCGTTTCTTGATCGGGTACTTACTCTCACGCCGGAGGGGCTTAGCCGGATACGCCCCCGATCTAGTTTACGTGGGCTTTTGTGTGTAGGAGACAACCAGAAGACGCCGGAGTATTCACCGTTTGGCTACTCAGATCAGGCCCGTGCAGCTATTTTGTAAGGCAGCATCAGTTGTTTCCGTTGCCAGGACCTGATTACTTCTTCGTCTGTCTCATCTTTATTTGGCTCTTAATTTCATCGAACCATGGTGCTTGAGAAAACACCACAATCAAAAACCATACTAAACGTTAACCAGCTCGTGATTAAGCCCAACCTGCGCAGTAAGGTGCATATTCCTGCAAGATCGGGTATGGCTGGTGAGGCGCGCTCAGCAGATACTGAGTCTACGGTGCGACATAGGAGGCATGGTAGACAAGAGCCTTTGCCCCTCGCGGAGGAGGAAATTAGGGTGGAGGCGGAAAGAATTAGGGCAAACAACGAATTGATACTGCAGATTCTCGCCAATAACAAGAGACTTGTGGAGATGCGGCAAGAGCCTACTCTGATCCCACAGAACATCATGGAAGAAACAGCTGGAGACAGCCCCACGAGGGGACAAGCAGGTAGTCAAAGCGTATCACGAAGGGAAGAAAGGCGGGAAGGCGACATGCCGCCTCCCAGGGATCAGACAAGGACTGATAGGCGAGTATCCAACAGAGCGAGATCTGAGGGAGTATGCGGGAAGAAGAGGTCTCAGGAGATGGTTGAAGATGGGAAAAGGAAGAAAATGTATTACCAGTCAGCTAACTCGCGGGGATCGTCTTATTACTATGAATATGATGGGGATGAGGTGAACAATGGTTCCACCATGGATAAGGTGCATAAACCAAGTCGCTCCAAACATTCGAAAGGAAGATCCCATCATTCAGAAAGGCGCCATAAGGTGGACGAACCTAGGCGACATGAGAAGGTGGAGAGAAAGGAGGAGGATCATTGGAAGAAAGAAATGGCGAAGCGGATTAAGGAGTTAGAAGCAGGAACCAAACCCGTGGATGAGGTGGATTTTTACTTGGCACCTTTTGTAAGGAAATTCAAAATGCTGACCCATATCCCGCGTTCCGTATGCCACTACTATCTGATTATTCGAGAAGTACAAGGGCGAGAACCCACATTGGAGGTTTTGAGGTGACTATGTCTATTCTCACCAAGAAAGAGGCGACTTTGTGCAGAGCGTTAGCTAGCACCTTGACTGATCACGCTTTAGAATGGTTTCTCGAGCAACCGGCCGAATCGATCACGAGTTATCAAGATTTTTAAAGGAAGTTTGTGGCGAGAATTCGTGCCTCGGGAGCTCAGCCAGTGAGGAAACAAGAGTTATGCGGGATAACATAGAAAGTTGGTGAGGGAATAGCCAGTTATACTGAAAGGTTCATGAAGGTGGCTAACCAGATCTCAGACATAGAGCAAAGCAACATTAACATGCTTTACAATGCAAGCTTACTGCCCGACCACTTCAAGCGAGAATTAGGGATGAGGTTTCCTGAAATCGCTGGCGAGTTATACGAGCGGGTTAGGGGATACTGTGGCGGAGACGATAATGATGAGGTTCCAGCGATTCCCACATCAACTGCGGCGGCAAAAAAGAGTTCTAAGGAAAGGATAGAGTATGTGAAGGAAGAAAAAGATGGGCATGGAGGAGGTTGCGTCGGAGGCCAAGGCGAAAGAGGTGGTGGCCGCAGAGGAGGCCGTGGACCTAGGAAGATTGTAAAATTTGCTAACTTTAACACCAGACCTAGTGAAATTCTAAAGTCGGTACATTTTCCATCGGCATTCCCCATGCCAGAATCAGGAGCAGCGCTCAGAGATCAAAATAGTTTCTGCGAGTATCATCAGGTAAAGGGGCACGCAATGGTTGATTGTTATAATTTGAAGAGGGTGATCCAGATGAAAATTGATGGTGGTGAGTTATCAGAATACGTTGAGAAGGAAGGAGGACAGGTGGCGCGAGAAGAAAGAAATCTGACTGATGTTATCCAAGATCCATTTCCAAGTATTGCACAACTCGACAACCAAATCATGACCTTGTCGCACAACTTTAATGTTCCGGAGTACCCACCCAATGAAGACAGAGTGATCAGTTTTTCTAGGCGAGAATTGGCGGTAACAGCAGGTCATGGGAACCAGCCGGTCGTGATAGCTATTTACCCGGGAAATAACATCGTTCAACGGGTGCTAGTGGATTTCGGGGCAAGCCACAACATTCTATACTACAAGGCATTCAAAAGGATGAATTATACGGAGGCAAACCTGATCCCATACAATGGTTTCTTAGAAGGGTTTACGAATCATACAGTAAGGGTAAAGGGAACAATTACGTTGGCCGTCGAGATTGGGGAAGAAGGTTTACTAGAACTCGCACAGTAGAATTTATGGTAATTGACTTGGTGTCTCCCTACAATGCTATCGTGGGAATCCCGTTTATGCACAGTTTTGAGATGGTAGTATCTATTCCCCATCAAAGAGTGAAGTATCCTACCCCCAATGGCATTGGATGTTTGAAAAGTGAAGCTATCTCAGTTATCAGGAAGAAGCGAGAAATGCAGAAGGGAAAGGCGGCAAGTACCAGTTCACTGATGACCAAATCTGCAGCTCGCCCATTGCGCATTAATATGATTGCCGCTGATGATGAAGAGATGGAATGGGAGATGACAGAGAGTATGATGAATAACACGGCTATCATAGCAGTGGCGACAAGTGTGGCTTTATCAGACGGAGAGATGGAGGTTGACGAGGTGCGAGAAATTGAAGAGGAGATAAGGAAGCAGGATCAGGTAGGCAAAATTAATTCTTGTATGGAAATAGTCAGTGTAAATCCAACATTAGGCGGTATGGGGACTGTTAGGTTGGTCGAGATGAAGGAGCCCATGATATAGGAATTGAGGAAGATGAAGAGTGCGGAGAAATTGAGTTGGAAGATAAGGATGGACGACCAACGGGAAACGTTTTTTCAGGAGTCCGCAAGGTGGTTCCCGCCGTAGAAAAGAAAAGAAAGAAGATTGAAGTGGATACACTACAAGTACGAGATGAACCTGATATTCAGGCCTTCGAAGAATTAGAAGAGGTTGAGATTAATAGTGAGTTTCTTGATCAGAAGATTAAAATCGGGAAACAACTGACGAAGGTTGAGCGAGAACAGTTGGTTACGTTTCTGAAGGGAAAACTGGATGTGTTTGCTTGGCAGCCGGAAGATATGAGAGGCATAGACGAGAATGTTGCCATGCATTGTCTCAATGCAGATCCAAATATAGAGTCGTTCAAACAAAAAGTAAGATACTTGTCAGCAGAAAAGGAGAAGGCAATCTTAGAGGAAGTCGAGAAATTGTTAAAGGCGGGAATCATTGAGAAAATTCAGTATCCAATTTGGTTGGCATGTCCTGTGATGGTATTGAAGGCGAATAAGAAATGGAGAATGTGCATAGATTTTACAGACCTGAATACGGCATGTCCCAAGGATTGTTATCCTTTGCCGAAGATCGACAAGCTTGTGGATTCTATTGCAGGCCACAAGGTGTTCAATTTCATAGATGCTTACTCTAGTTATCACCAGATTAAGATGGCTGAGGAAGATAAGGCGAAAACAGCATTTAGAACACCCGTGGAAAATTTCTGTTATAAGATGATGCCGTTTGGTTTGAAGAATGTCGGGGCGACATACCAACGGTGAATGAGGTGTTCAATTCACAAATTGGAAGGAAGATGAATTGCTAGTCTCGGCAACATCAGGCCTAGATGTTTCATGCGAGATTTGACATCTTTATGAGGTTTTTGCGGTCAGCGTATCTGAGACGTCATGACTTGATGTAGAGATGGAGGAAGACATGTCGCCAAGATCACTAGAGCTGGAGAGAACCTGTTTATAGAAGCGACGACTATGTAAATTGGGGGCTGTGGGATAGTCAGTATCAGAGAAATCAGAATCAAAGAGAGGATGGTAAAAATTGCAGATATGAGTACAAAGTTCCCAAGCAGTGAAGAATGTTTTCATGGGTACTGACTTGTGCAAAAATGGGGGACCCCTAATTTCTAAGGCGTCTAAGACGGCGACATCAGTGCCATGCCGCATAAGCATGGTATTGAGGTCCTCGCGTGGGATTCTAGCCCACACTCCCATGTCGACCCTATAAAACCCACCGGTTTTCAAATTTTGCCCGAACCTAATGGTTCTAACACACGACTTAGTTCTAGCCATTCATGCGAGATGTAAGAGTTAAGCAGAAATTTGAGCATAAAGTTGAAAACCTAAGTAATTTAAAAGGCGTTACTGGAAATTGGCTGAAACCGATAAAAGCTGGAAAGATTGGTCGGAGTTCAGCCGGAAACTTCAAAGAAATAATGGAAACCTTCAGAAAGTATCAAATCAACCCCAAAGTGCATCCTAACAATCGCAAAGTTGAAGGAAAACGGAAAACGGTGGAAGTGGACGAAAAACACGAACGAGGCAACAGTTGTAATGGCTTGAACAGAAACGATCGTCGGAGAAAGCTAAAGGGATGATGGACGCTACAAGTAAGAAAGTGAGAGACTGAAGGTGATAGGCTGCAAACCAACCTGGACCAAAGAAGACGAAAAGATTTTGAGAAGGTTTTTCAAAAAATTAAATAATGTTCGAATTCTGAAATTCCCCCTCATTATTGAAGTGAATCATTAGGGCACGAATATCGAGGTGGCCATATAAATCTGACAAACTTCCCTTATTCATCAACCGGGAAGTGACACGTGGACAGTAACATATCACTTGAAACTGCCATCTCGCCCAATCTGGCTCAAGGGGAGGGAAGTTTAAGCGACGACCGTAAATTTCTCAACTGGACCATGAATAATCTAGGTCTCGAACTTGGGGGCTACTGATGTGATCATATGAAATAGAAATGGCCCAAACTGACATGGGAGGCCCAATATAATGAAAACGATATGAAAGACTAGGCAAAAGGCCCAATGAGAGAACCAAGGTGACAAGGTAATGACTGATTGACATAAGGGCGGGAATAGGGCACTGGCGAGAATCCAGCAAGAAGTCTAATGTTTCCTAAAAGTGATATAATCCTCAAAGGCTGGAATCTCTCACCAAAGTCATATTGTGTTAGCGACAACCACGGGTTGTCGCATTGTTGTGGTTATCGTCGGAGGGGGACAAGCCAAGCGATCAGACACTCCAAAAGACGGGCCGAGGAAGGTACGTATAGGCCATGAAGTTTGGTGTGATAAGTAATATGTTCCGAAAAAGGTGGCGTCTGCAATATGAATGACCATGTCCAGCCAATGATAAAGAGGCGTGTAGCTAAGGGATACGATTTGCATGAAAGCTATATAAACGAGATCAGAAGACAAAATTTGGTATGCTCTCTTGTTATACTTTTGGCCAGTTTTTAGTTGTTTGTTATCGTTTCTTGATCGGGTACTTACTCTGACGTCGGAGGGGCTTAGCCGGAGACGCCCCCGGTCTAGTTTATGTGGACTTTTGTGTGTATGAGACAACCGGAGAAGACGCCGGAGTATTCACCGTTTGGCTACTCAGATCAGGCCCGTGCAGCTATTTTGTGTGGCCGCATCACATAATTTGGGGGTCTCTAGTTTAATATTTTGCATTTATACCCCTTTAACTTCCATATCAGTATTCTCTTACCGTGTCTAGTGCCAACTCACTATTTTTATAACGTCATCATGCCACGTTTGCAGATTTAACGGCGATTTGGACGGAAATGTGACATAAGAACGACATGTTACGAACGTAATCATAAAACAAAATACTTCAGTGACAAATAGGTTAGTGACGAACTTGGTACTTAACCCGATAAATTTTGGGGGTGGGTTAGTTGGGATGGGGATGGGGATTGGGATTGGGATTGAGATTGGGATTGGGGTTGGGGTTGGGGTTGGGTGTAATATTTTCTAGAGAGAGATTTTTTATGTTTGCCCCTCTTTTTTATAATCGTACACGAAACCCCTTTAAAATAAATATTCATTTCAAACCAATCCATTTTATTAATTATGTGCACGGCGGCATATGGTTGATTAATGAGTTTTCTAACGATTTTCGTCAAAAATCCCTAAATTGACGAAAAAAATCACTTGAAGCCTTGTTTTGAAAAAAAAAATGTGGGAATCCATTCTAGTAACGCTCTATATACTTTATACCTAAACTGTCATTTGCTCAAAAATAAATCACGTTTTAAAAATATTGACATGTGAGTTCCCAAATGAATGACTTAAAAGAGTTAAAAGCCAAATCTGCATCCCTCTTCTTGCCTTTTGAGTTGACCAAGACATATTTAAAAAATGACAAGTGAACTCAATACTCCCTCCGTCCCACGTCATTGTGGACCATTTTTTCGGGCACGATAATTAAGAAATATTATTAAGATAATGAAAATGTGTGGTAGAAAATGAAGAGAGAGAATGAGTGGAGTTGGTTGAATAAATTGTGTGGTAGGAAATGAAGAGAGAGAATGAGTGGGTGGGGTAGGGTGAATATAAAATAATAAATTTATTTCCATTTTGGGCAGTTTGCATTCACGTGAGATGGACCAAAAAGGAAATAAGTTTGCATTCACGTGGGACGGAGGGAGTATTTCCTATAAGAGTTTTTTTTTTCTATTCATTTCACTTCTTTAATAGTGAAACATTATTAAGTTTTTTTTTTTTTTTTTTTGATGCCAAACATTATTTTTAAAATTTCAAAAAGTATTAAAAAATTCAAAAAGTAGATTCCATGAATTAGAACAAGGTGCCAGCGAATACTACAACAAAAGGGTAGGAATTGAGTGGAAGTCAAATTACAGATTGAATTGAAAAAAAAGGGAAAGGCGACAAGAGGGGCAAACAAATAAAAGAGGAAAAACAGTGACAAGACAATTGTGCAGAAAATTTAGTAGCCACAGCCAGCCAGCACGACCCCAGCCCTAACTCCAAAAGCCACCACTAGCGAAAACACACACAACTTGATTGGTTAAAACTGGGAAGGAAGAGGAGACCAGGAGATCCCCCACAGCCACTGGAGGGTTCTCTCTCTCTCTCTCTCTCTCTCTCTAGGTTAGTTCTCTCTTTAATGATTTGGGTTTTTGATTAGCTTTTATCAATGTTTAAGATAAGTTTAGATCTGGGCTGTTCTAATTCTTTTTGAATTTTGATGGGTTTGTGTTCAATTTTGCTCTTAGTAAGAGTTTAAGAACTTTTCTTTCGTGGGTCATGGAGTTTATTGCAAAAATTGGAGTTGATTAGGGTTTTGAAATGTTAGTTTCGTAAATTCTTTACTCATAAGTTCGAATTTGTGTTCTTTGTTTTTCTATGTAGAAGGGTTTTTTCTTTTGCTATTTCAGGAACTGTGCTTGCTCATTTATGTGATTTAATTTTTGAATTTTGTTGTTATAAATGTATCTGATCTGCCAGAATTTAACTGAAATGGGTTTTCGTCGTTGTTTGGAATTAGAATTAGAATAAGAAGTAAGAAATATTTATGTTGTAATTCAGTGAGAGTTTGAATTTTTGAATCTTTGGGTGGTATCTTCAGATCCAGGTGGCTGTTATAGAAGAAATTTGCGTCCCAGTGTTTGTAAGGTTTTCTGAGATTATTCAGTTACAACGACTACAAGTTTAGGTAGTAGTTTTGTCAAACTTCAACTCCTACCATCTGTAGAAACTTCAATTTGTTTGACCAAGATTGTGGCTGTGATATATCTTTGAAGTTGAAACTTCAGCATTCCCATTTTATAGTCAAACTGTATTGATCATTGCCAAGTCAACTATCTGAGGTTTGGGCATCAAAAGGTTAGTTCTTGATTGGAGTTTGGAGTAAAGGTCACAAGGTTTCAAGGCTTCGTATGGCTGTTGCAGAGAGCAACAGCAACAACCAATCATGCTTTAGACCGTGCAATTGCTTCAGAGTTGAGAGTTTAACCGAAACCATTTTGGAAACAAATCAGACCGGAAATCTGAAAGATCGTTATGTTCTTGGAGAGGAACTTGGATTGGGTCAGTTTGGAGTCATCAGGGAGTGCTCCGATAGGTTAACTGGAGAGTTATTGGCTTGTAAGTCAATTTCTAAAAGCAGATTAGTCACTCAAGAAGATGTGCGGGGAATTAAGCTCGAGATTGAAATTATGACTCGGTTGTCTGGGCACCCGAATGTTGTGGATCTTAAGGCAGTTTATGAAGAAGAAGATTTTGTGCATTTGGTTATGGAGCTTTGTGCTGGAGGAGAGCTTTTCCACCTATTGGAGAAGCACGGGAGATTTTCTGAGGCTGAAGCTAGGGTTCTGTTCAGGCACTTGATGCAAGTTGTGGGGTATTGTCATGACAATGGTGTTGTTCATAGAGATTTGAAGCCGGAGAATATTCTTTTAGCCACAACAGAATCTACTTCACCCATTAAATTAGCTGATTTTGGTCTTGCAACCTACATCCAGCCAGGTATACACCGTTTTTATTTAATACCGTATGAAATACTGTAATCCCGTATGGATACTTTTCAAAGCTTTGCCATAAATATATCTGACCTTCATCTTGCTTTTGAGATTTATGGTTAATTAAAACAATGATCTACTTTTTTCGATGATCATTTCCGTATACTGTATTAGGGTTGGCTAATCAACATGGTGGGCTCAAACGTTGGTTTAAGCCAAGCCCGAACATGAGTTTAGGATAAAAGAATAAACAAGCCCTGCTTGGCTAGGATCTAACAAGGTCATTTATGACAAAATGTGGTGTGAAGCAAATGAGTTCATGAGCATAGGTTCATTTGTCGTCGTAGCTTGCATAAAGAGTAAAGCGTCGTAGCTTGCATAAAGAGTAAAGCAAAGAAAACTTGTTATACTTATTTGACTGCGATTTGAGAATAGAAAATGCTATTTAAACCGCAATATTTTTTTATGGTTTGAAGGGGTAAAAATATACTAAGCATAACGTATAAGTTAATTGAACTATTACATTCACTTTATCGCGCTAAAACAATGCAATGAAAATAGATCTTAAAAGTAGATTGTATTATATTTTGTTCAAGAATCTTTTTCTTGTCCAACAGGTCAGAGTTTGCATGGCACTGTGGGCAGTCCATTTTATATAGCTCCCGAGGTACTGGCCGGAGGTTACAACCAAGCAGCTGATGTATGGAGTGCAGGGGTCATTCTTTACATCCTTCTTAGCGGGAAGCCCCCTTTTTGGGGGAAGACCAAGTCACGGATATTTGATGCTGTTAGGGCAGCTAGTTTACGGTTCCGGTCAGATCCGTGGGACCACGTATCTGATTCTGCCAAGGAACTGATAAGAGGAATGCTCTGTACCGATCCATCACGCAGGTTGACTGCTCAACAGGTTCTAGGTAAGTTGACCACATGCTACTTGTTTCTAAAATTTACCACCTTGCCCATTTTGATTCCTATATTGATTATTTCCTTCCTTTTTGTAGTTCACAGGTGGACCAATGACTCTACGCCACCTGTCATAGTTGATCCAAGATTGGATGCAGGTGGAACTTCTCTATCTTCCCCGTTCATGGCTAGAAACCTAGACATTAGTTTTGGGGCGGGATCACCTATTATTTGCGACCCCGAATCACCTGCTTTTTCATGCAAAACATCATTTTCTACGTTCCTTGTGGAGCCCAGAACGCCCTTGCTAAATTCTTGCGGGTTTTCCTTCCGCAGCAGCGGTGGTGGCTCTGACACCTTAGAATTTTCTACGCCCGTCATCTCGATGCCTAGTTTTGCATTTTTCAGCCCCGGTCCCGCTGTGGCTGCAGAAGGTCCTGCTTTGGATTTCTCGGGGGTAGAATCGTCTATATGCTTAAATCAAGGTCAAGAGACGAGATCAATGGAGCACAAGTCAAGTGATGTTGTTAAAAGGGGAGTAGGAACAAGAGGATCGGGCATTCACAACAAGAGAAACCGTACGATTGGTCTTGGGGAGTTTGAGCAGCTCGATCTCATGGTAACAGAATCAGTTATACGTTGGGCTTCATGTACTTATCTTTCAACTGCTGCTTCACTGAGGTCTTCTCTTGTCTGTTGAAAGCGTGAACCAGAGAAAAAGATTCATCTGCCCACGGGAGGTAATTTTGTACACTAATGTTCACCGGTTTGATACTTATGAGCTAAAAGCTTGCCTTCCCCCTCTGTTTTTTTTCTTAAAACTACTGTAGTGTGTGGGGTTTTGTGTCGAATTGCCATCAGTTCTTGATTACCTGCTTTTAATGAAAATGGTGGTTTGTGAAGTTTCTTTTGTCATTTTAGCATATACTCTCTCCGTCCCGTTGATAACTTCACCATTTTGAGTTTGGCACGCAAATTAAGAAAAAAGGATAGTGGAGAAAGTGTTGCGAGTATAAAAGTAAAATAAGAGAGAGAATAAGTGGAGGAAATGGTTAATTTGAAAAGTGTTGTGAGTGTAAAAGTAAAGTAGGAGAGAGAATTAGTGGGTGGAATAGTAATTTTAACGGGACATTCGTTTTGACAAAAAGTGAAGCTATTAATGGGGCGGAGGGAGTAATGTGGATGATTTGACCAATTTTTCCCAGTTAAGTCGTGACATCTTTTAATGTTTGTTCAGCGGTCTCTAAACTGTTTTTTGTTTCCATTTAGACGTTATCTTTTTAGGAAATAGTTTTCGACCACGTGTCTTAGAACCTTGAAAGATTGTAGATAGGACCGATCAATCTGTTATGCCACTTGTGTGTAGTGCAGAGTTGTTTACTCAAGAGTATTAACAACTGTCTAGACAAGTATGTCTAGACAAGTACACACGCACACAACAGTAACTAAACGCAGCGGAATAAAACAAATATTTAAACACTTCAGCAAGAATTACTTGCTGGAAAACTTTTCATAAAACGACAACCTTGTTTTAATTTGTAATAGAAAACTTATAATGAAAAGAAACAAAAGACGTACGAAAATATCAAAATCGTTCTAGTATTAAGAACATCAAAACAGAAAAACAATCTTGAAGTTTCAATTATTTAAACTTCAAGAACAAATTAAAGAGACTCTAAGAAATCTAAATGCTCCGTTTTCTCTTTGAAAATCCGTGTTGAATGATGAAAGGAGCGGTCTCCTTTTATAGGCAAATACAATCCTTTTTCAACTAGGATTCATCTTGTGCATTCCTTTTCCTTATCAACAATGAGTCTCTTCCAAACTTGAATGCCTACCTTAAATATATGATTATTACTAAACAAAAGAGTTAGCCGGTTAGTTAACTAGAATTTAAACTATATTTACAGTTATTTCTTAATCTAATTTATACAAAATATATACTCCCTCCGTCCCATTAATAACTTCACTTTTTGCCATTTTGGGTGTCCCATTGAAAGCTTCACCTTTCCTTTTTTGGCAAAGAATCTTTACTATTCTCTCCACTCATTCTCTCTCCTACATTATTTTAATACTCGCAACACCATTATAATTTATTATTCCCTCCACTCATTCTCTCTCCTATTTTCAAATTACACTCACAACATTTTTTCTTCCCACCCATTTTCTTAATTTGCATTCCGGAGCCAAAATGGTGAAGGAAATAATGGGACGGAGGGAGTACATTGTTTTATAAATCAGAATCACAAAGATATTTTAAATATAAGAGTATTTTTATACTCTTTCAAACCTTATTAATTGCATTGTGATAGATATATTACTACTATTATGGACTCTTCTTCACCTACTGAGATTACTGATATTATGAACTCTTCTTCACCTACTGAGATTACTGATATGGACTCGTTTTCAACTCATTGATATGGACTCTTTCACCTAGCTCTACTTATTCATGTATAACTCTATATACTTGTTTGTAATCTTTTCCTAGATTTTAGTTCTTATCCTCCAAGATAGTTTTGTATATATACCTTGTATTACATAAATTAGAAACACTTCTTCCAAATATTATTACTCTCATATGGTATCAGAGCAACTAGGTTATTTTTCTTTCTAAATCTTAGTTGATCCTCTTTTTTGGCCGCCCCCCTCCTCTCCCTTTTTTATCTGATCTCCTCCCTCCCCCAGTCGCCCTCTCTCCCTCTTCTGTTCAATCTGTTCAACCATGGCAACATCTGACTTCTCCATTCTACCCAACTCGGCTTAACCTACCTTCCCTCTCATAATTGTTTCTCTTTCCCATGTCCTAAAACTCACCCCTACAAATTACATATCTTGGAAAACTCAAGTCGAGGCCACCCTCCTAGGTCTTGACCTATACAAATTCATTGACGGATCCCATCTAGCTCCTTCAAAATACCTTGCACCTACTACTCCCATCCCAACCACTGCTATCATCGAGACCTCCCCACCCAATTCACCGACTACTGAAGCTTCCGCCTCTACCCCCATCAACCAAACTCCCAATCCAGCCTATACTACTTGGTTCCGCCAAGACAAACTCATCTTGGGCTCTCTTGCAGGTACCCTCTCGGCTTCTATTGTCCCTCTCATCTCTCTCTGCCCTA
This sequence comes from Adenophora triphylla var. japonica, assembly GCA_022495995.1. NCBI lineage: Eukaryota > Viridiplantae > Streptophyta > Magnoliopsida > Asterales > Campanulaceae > Adenophora > Adenophora triphylla. Next base: position 76,892 of record JAFEMH010005763.1, read on the forward strand.
CTACATACGAGGCAGGGAAAATCCTTGCTAAAACATATGCCAACCCCTCTAAAGGTCATCTCAAACATCTCAAAGATGGCATTCGTAACATCACTAAAGGTACTCGCTCTATCTCTGAATTCATGCAAGAGATCAAATCTTGTACCGATCAACTTGCTTTCCTAGGCCGGCCCTTTGATCCGGATGACATAGTTGATAGAATTCTCGATCAACTTAATGATCCAGATTATGATCCCATTATCTCCGCCGTCCAAAACCGTGAAAACCCTATTACCTTCGATGAACTTCATGAGAAACTCATCACCAAAGAACTATCTCTCAAAATTAAATTCAGCTCTTCTCCTTCCTTCCTTCCCATTCTGGATGCACTATGCGGCCAGAAATAGTACTCGACACAACCCTTCTAGGTCTCCTAATCCCACAGGCGGCATACTCCCCACCCCAAATCCTACCTTCTCTTCCCAATCACCTCGTCCCACTGTCCCCTTCAAGGGAAGATGTCAATGGTGTCGTACTCCCGGCCACTACCTCTCTCAATGCCCAATGTTTCGCTGCCAATACCCTCGTGCCATTCTTCCAACTCCACCACCCAACCCTAACCCCAATCCAAATTCCCATACTTCCTACACTCCTCGCCCATCTTCATCTCCCTACACAAACTCCCGCCCTAGAGCCTATGTCGTGACCACCAACTCGGCTCCCTCACCCTCTTGGCTTTTGGATAGCGGAGCCACACACCATGCTACAAGCGATCTTGAAAATCTTGCCCTTCACCCTCCCTATGATGGCGCCGAGGAGCTTCTCATTGGCGATGGCTCCGGCTTGCAGATCTTCAACACTGGTTCTACTTCACTCTTTACTCCCAACTCTACATTCAAATTAAATTATGTTCTTCATGTTCCTTCCCTTTCTCGTAACATTATCTCTATTTCTAAGTTTTGTCAAGATAACAATTACTCCATCACTTTCTCACCAAATTCTTATGTTGTGAAGGATATCCAAACAGGGAACATTCTTCGATATCCAAACATGGAACATTCTTCTTCAAGGCCAGGCATCCTGCTCGCTTCGCTGTTCACTCCGTCAATCTGTTCTCCATCAACAATTGGCATCATAGATTAGGCCACCCCTCCCCCTCTATTTTACGCTTTCTTAGTTCAAAATTCAGTCATAATATTCCTAGTTCAGTTTCTTTTCATTGTAATTCTTGTGATTGTGTCAAAAGTCACAAATTACCCTTCTTTGATAATACTATTCGTTCTTTAGGTCCTTTGGATGTTATTTACAGTGATGTTTGGACATCTCCTATCCCATCTTTTGACAATTACAAATATTACATTATATTCGTCGATCACTTCTCTAAATATATTTGGTTCTACCATCTGAAACACAAAAATAATGCAACTTCTGTCTTTTCTCATTTCAAACTTCTTGTGGAAAAGTTTTTTAATCGATCCATCAAAACCATTTTTAGTGACAATGACGGTGAATACATTGGTCTTCAACCCCTCCTCAAATCTTTTGGTATTCAACACCTCACCTCTCCACCCCATACTCCCGAACACAATGGCTACTCCGAACGTCGCCACCGCCATATCGTTGAAACCGGTCTCTCTCTCTTCTTACTCATTCCTCTATGCCTCGTAAGTATTGGCCTGTGAGGACCTCCCCAACCCCGGGACCTATAACTCGTGTCCCAGCTGGAGAGTCCCCAAACCACCCTGAAATTAATTAAAACCTTTCTATCAAATAATTTAAGAGTGGAATAAACTTTTGAAAACCAAACTATAACCTGTTTTAATTTACAACATTTCATTGAAAAGATTTATAAAACTTTGTACATATTTTTTTTTCTCAATTTAATAATAACCACACTTATTCCCAACTCCCTAACAGTACACATACCCTGACAACCCAGAAGACGGTCCAACTCCTTTCCGGCCTCACCGTCAGTCACTGTCTCAGCTGAAACTAAAAAAAAATTAAAGGGAGAAGGGGTTAGAAAGAATCTCAGCAAGTTATTATGCATGCAGCAATATGCCAAATAAAATGCAACACGTAAGCAAGTTGTTTCACGTCATAATTTGAATACCATAAACATATTGCATCCTCTTAGGAACACATCCTCTTGGAAAAACATCCTCTTGGGAACACATCCTCTAGGGAATACATGTATATACATCCTCTTGGGAATACATGTAGATACATCCTCTTGGGAATACATTTATATACATCATCTAGGGAATACATGTATATACATCCTCTTGGGAATACATGTAGATACATCCTCTTGGGAATACATTTATATACATCCTCTAGGGAATACATGTATATACATCCTCTTGGAAATACATGTAGATACATCCTCTTGGGAATACATTTATATACATCCTCTAGGGAATACATGTATATACATCCTCTTGGGAATACATGTAGATACATCCTCTTGGGAATACATTTATATACATCCTCACAGGGAATACATGTATATACATCCTCTTGGGAATACATGTAGATACATCCTCTTGGGAATACATTTATATACATCCTCTAGGGAATACATGTATATACATCCTCTTGGGAATACATGTAGATACATCCTCTTGGGAATATTTATATACATCCTCTTGGGAATATTTATATACATATATTCAAGCACATACATTTACTTGGATCACTTCCACACAATGAGATAACAGTATGCAACATGGCATCATTACTCATGTTGAACAGTATAGAACATGGTACAATTACTCATGTTTATCTTCAAATAGTGTTACATATATATATACACTATTGAGTCAATAATAATCCATGTATGCTCATAATCAATTACATGATGTCGTGCAACAATTATTTCAAGTACCATATTATCATATAACCATTCGAAGGTATCCACGTAGGGTATAGTAACATACAAGTAGCTCTATGTATTCATAATATCATATTACACAACTCCCTTTCAAGCTCCATAAACAAATACCAAGTTCCTATAACTTTGGTTTTTCAATTAACAATGACCTCCAGCCGTTTTCTAAGCAATATTTAAAGCCCTTCCAATTATCCGATTTGGTCAAGTAACACATGGTTGTGAAGTACTAATGTTGTACTAGTATTATGGTGGAAAAGTGTTCCATTATACCTTAGATGAATTAGATTTTCAAGGCTTGCAAAACAGGTTGAGAGTGCAGGGGAAGGCACGACTCGTGCTCCAGGGCACGACTCGTGCCCTTTTACCCCAAGCCAGAGTCATGCGTCCCCGTTCAAGGCACGACAAGGCACGACCTGCATTTTCCCAGGTCACGACTCGTGCTCCAGGGCACGAGTCGTGCCTTTGCCCAGAAATGTTGCTGATGTCTACATCAGCTTCAACCAAAACCCCAAAACCCATTTTTAACTTCACACCACTGCCACAAACCAACCAAATCAAGATTATATACCAAACTTTAACACATACCCACACTCAAACCATGTTTTAGAGCCCTATACCATCTCCAATCCCAAAGTTGATCCACTATTCCATTAACCCTTTTTTTTTATGTTCTTCCACTTCAACTCTTTACTAATCAATTTTCCCAAGCCAAGAAACATGCTCCCAACACATTCAAATCACATTAAACACATTATAGCACCATTCAACTCCCAACTAAGGCCAAAACCCCAACACCCTTTCCTAGGCCATGACAACCTACCAAAACATTCCATATACCAATTTAACCTTCGAGTTAAAATTCCCTTTCATGCAACTAGACCAACTGCCCTATATACATATATATTTGAGACTACAACTATACTTTCCCCATGCCAAATAATATATATATACTTATTAACAACCATATCATTTCCATTCCAATTATCACAACACTCTATACAACCATAAAACCCTTTTACACCACTTTTCCAATTAACTAACCACTTTAACCCTTTTTCCTATTTACTTCCATAACCATTTGAAAAGCCAATCAATTTATCAATTTCATCAATAATCCGTTATAGAGTAATAATAACATCCAATAACATACATATAACACCCTTTCTCAACCCTTTTACGTCACTTTTCCCAAAATCTTAACATACCCATTCAATAATTCATTTTCTTTTATTTTATTCCTACAACCCAAATAATTTCCGAAATTTATCAAAAGCCAATCATATATTGATCCCAGAATATCAAATATCATTTAACACATGTAATATCATCATTTCTCGTAGTATGAACAATTATTCGAAAGAAATCATAATAACTTACCTAAAAATATGTCGAAACGGAAAGACGATCGAATCGGCTCTAAACGTTCTCCTCGTCTCCCTGATCGCTCTGCCGCAGACGTATCATCAATCGGACCAACGATTGATAATAACCCTACCCACCCCTACCCCTGCCTACCCACCCCCTGCCCTACCTCACCCACGAAAAAAAATAAAAATTAAAAGACCCTGCCTACCCCTCCCCCATTCATTACTGTCCCACCCACTTCCCCCACCTACCCCACCCCCCACGATTTTTTATTTTTTTTAAAGACCCCTGCCTAACCCCCCCCCCAATCCAGCTCTACCACCCCCACCTACCCCCCACCCCCCCCCCACGAAAAAAATTTTTTTTTTACTCATTTTGCATACATCCTACCTAACCCCCCAAAAAAAATTTTTTTTTTTTTTTAAAGAAGGGTAAATTGGACATTTTATATGCTTTCATTCCGTTCCTATAATTTGTATTTTCAAACCAAACATGATTTGTCAAACAATTGAATGACAATTTCATTTCATTCCGTGCCAATCAAATGGAGAGGTTTGACCAGTTTTTTTCCATTTCAATTCTTTCAGGAATTCAATTCCATTAACCATTTCATTCCTTCACTTTTTTTTTCATCGAATTAAACGGCCAATAATGATAGAGGTCCTTGTCCACACAGATTGTGTGGAGTTGGGAGATAAATGGACCCTTCTGCTGGATGTGCGGTAGGGGTGTGCTCGGTCCGGTTTGGTTCGGTTTTAGGCTAAAATTGAAATCGAACCGAAAGATATCGGTTTTTGTATTTTAAAACCATTAAGCTTCGGTTTTATTCGGTTTCGATTTTATTCGGTTTCGGTTTGGTGTCGGTTTGGTTCGGTGTCGTTCGGTTTCAACAAGATGAGAAGAACATGCATATATTGATGGTTTATATATATATATATTAAAATGACACGTCGTTTTAATAGTATAATTATATGTTCTAATAATCTGTTTAAGAATCCCCTTTTGTGTGAGTGTTAGTGCCATGCATTGTAGGATGAAGCTCAGTCACTTTGATTGTCTTGAATCTCTTGATTTTCGATTGAATTGCCACTCTACTTGAGCTTAAAAATGGCAAACAGTTCAAACTTCTGACTCGTGGTACTTGGAGAGCTCTAAAATGAAGGAAAGATGCAATAATCATTTAACAGTTAAACTACCGTAAGCATAATTTTAACTCTATAGCAAGATGAGAATATGAAATTTATATATATATTAAAATGATACGTCGTTTTAATATTATCGGTTCGGTTTTATCGGCTCGATTTTTCATTTGAAACCAAAACCGAAACCGAAAGTTTCGGTTTTTAAATGGTTAAAACCATTAACATTTCGGTTTTGTCGATTTCGGTTTTTTCGATCCAATTTTCTCGATTTCGATCCAATTTTTTCGATTTTTCGATTTTGTTGCACACCCCTAATGTGCGGAATGGAATGGGCTTTTGCCATAAACCTGGTCCTCTTCTATGCTGCAAATGCAACATCTATGTGGCCGAATTCATTGGGGAGGGGGGACAAATATTCACCCATAGCTTCTTTCTTTTTTAAGGCTCATTTATGCCTCATCAAGAATATGCTATTATAACTGGTGTATGTACCTAATTGAATGTGATAACTGAACATACCGAAAGTGTCGAGTTGGGCCAAGTAAGCAAAGTCCAATCCACAAGGCAACCATTGCCCCAACGTATCAAGGGAGCCAGGCCCAATCAATGCAAGGCCCAAAGCCCGTACCAAATATCAGTCGACTAAGCCCAACATCCGACCTATTAGGTTCCGACCTAACTTAGTCCGACCTTACAATCCAGACTCTAATACGGGTACGATACATGCTCTACCCGTCAGTCAGGTCGACCATTCCACAAATGGCGACCTCGACCTAATCATTAAGTGTCGACCTAACAGATTGAACACACATGAGTCAAACCTTTCCATAATTTCCGGTTCCCTACAAATCAGGAGCCGTTACCAGACACGTTCACATTACTTGTAACTGTCGCTAAAATCTCGGAGCTTATGTAGCACCACCAAAAATACAACGGACAACACCTATAAATACATCATCACTACCAACGGTGCAAAGGTAACTACAATTTTGTTATTTGAATTCATTTGTTCATTTACCATATTTGCTCTCCGAAACATATACTTATTCTCACGCCCGAGGGTCTAAGCTGGAGACACATCCGGCTAGTCGTGGGTTCTTGTTTTCAGGTCAGGAGCCAGGTGATTAGTCCTGCCACGTGGAGGATTACTGATAAGCACAATTTTGGCAAAGACGCTTGGTTCCATTGCCGGAATCGTGCTTTAGCTTGACCTCGAAGATCTCATCAACCTACAACAATGGTAACCCTGCATGACGGGCATGTGTAAGCTTCGATGAACTCAATGAGGTGAATGCCAACACCAATGCGGATCTCAACACCAATGCGGAAAGCGCAAATCTGCCTCCTCCCCCACTAAATCGTCCTCAGGGTAGAGCAACACGCTCTACCAGTGTTGTTGATGGCAGTGGGATTGCTGACACAAGAAGGGGGAAAAGACACATGGAAAGGACAAAGGAGCTCCACCTCCCCTAAGCGTCCAACCGCTCATGTGAATGTTGGAAATAGGGCGGAGTCCCTCATCCAACCCATTGAGCAGAAGGAAATGTTATTGAGCGAGCCCGCATTCTCGCCGAGCTATCGGGCACAGAGGAGGCTGAGAAGGCGGATATGAGATCAGAGAGGGTAGCCCCCTCTCAAATCTCTAACAGGCAGCAGGCCAGGAGTGCTAGGCCCAATGAGGGTGTGGGTCAAAATGCTGATCAAAGGATGGTGGTCCGACCTTAATCACCTATCCATGTGCCGAGTAATGAATTAAGGGCTAGCCTCACCAGGAATAGGGAGCAGTGAGGCTCAATCGGATCTCGAGGACGCACTTAGAGGCCAATAGGAGCCGACGTGGTTCCCCCGCCCGACACAAAGATCGATCTCACAGGATGTGGAATGGGCGCAGTCGCCCATAAGAGAAGAGAGGCGCAGTCGCCCAAAGGAATGACAGTATAGGTCTCCGCTCGATCGAAGGGCTCATTCTCATCGAGACAGGAGGAGCGTGGCGGAGTAACTCCCCCAGGAGTGAGGGTCAAAGGTCGAATGTCGTACCCCCTACAGGAGATGAAAGACCCGACGCTAGGGAATGGCTGATGATGAAAAAGAGGTTCGAACAATGGGAGGAGGAGAAGAAAAAGGACATTGGAAAGTTTGAACGAATTGACTTTGCTCTTCAACCTTTGTCCAAGGAACTGAGAGACAGTCGACCTCCTGCTGGATTTAGGTTGCCCCTTCTAGAGAAGTATTCAGGGTCAACCAACGCAAAAACTCATATAGCACATCTGGAAGCTACAATGTGCTTTGTCGCCAATGAGGATGACAATATGTGTAAAGCCCTCATAAGCACACTCACTGGGGCAGCTCTAACCTGGTTCAATGGTTTGGCAGCTGGTAGCATCTCCACCTGGACGTGTTTCAGGACGAAGTTCCTAGATCGCTTCGACCGCCGGAGCTCGAAAGGTGACAAGCATCGATCTAAGCAACTTGGTGCAAGCTAAAAATGAAAGCTCAATGAGCTACTTCACTAAGTTCAAGGAGATGGTGGATAAGATTGAGGAAGATCTCACTGACAGAGAAGTTATCAATCCGCTTCAGAATGGTATTTCCTCACAGACATGGATTATGAACTCACGGTTCAGACAAAGTACAACTCGACAAGAGTTGTTCGAAAAGGTTTACAACGTCGCACTGGCCGAGGAAAGGAAGGAAAAGATAAAAGGGAAAAGCCCCAAGGTGGAGGTTGCTGATGACAAGAAGGACTCCAACAAGAATGGAGGAAACAATAAAAATGGCAAGAACGGGACAAGGGCGACGAGAGAAGGTGCTCGAGACTTTCACTCCCTAACGGTGAGTCGAACCGAAATCCCGAATGCAATCGAGTTGGCTCCACTGCCCCAATGAACCCAGCAACAAGTTCGGAAGGGACAACGGTAAATACCGTGGATTACCACAAAGACACGGGTCATCTCACGGAAGATTGCTTAGGCTTGAAGCGCATTATCCAAAGAATGGTCGATCAGGGAAGACTTGACGCATACGTGAAGAGGCCTCAAACTGGTGGAGGCGAGCAGCCCGCAGGTGGACAACAAGGACCAAGGCAACCTAGATTGAATTTGGGGGTCATTACAGAGCAAGCCAGTAACACCGCCATCAAGCACAAAATTTTTCAACTCAATAAGGCCCCACATGTGCCTCCAAGGAGAGATGTCAGAGATGATGTGATCAGCTTCTACCCCCATGAGTTGGCAACCAATATGGTGGCTAGGGAGCAAGTTCTCGTCATCCCAGGTCTCATAGACGGATGTACGTCGAGCAGACTCTTAGTCGACACGGGGGCCTGCAAGGACATTTTATTCTACAAAACTTTCAAGGAGATGGGACTTAATGATGAGCAGCTTGAAAGGTATGATGGCAGGTTGGAGGGCTTCACCAACCATCGAGTTGACGCCAAAGGACAGATTGAGCTCGACGTCGACCTTGGCCAGCACCCCCACAGGGTAGTATCGAAGGTACAATTTATTGTGATAGATGTGAACAGTGATTACGCTGCTATACTTGGCATTCCAGGTTAGGTCGCGCTTGGAATGGTAATATCAATTCCTCACCAGCGAGTCAAGTTCCCCATACCTGCTGGAGTAGGATGTGTACAAGGCACAGCTCGAGCCTACCTGGATCATGTTCTCAGAGAAAGAAAGAAAAGGGAGTTAGAAATTGAGACTGCAGATGGTTACTTGAAGCTGTCCAAGTCAGTCACCAAAACTACCCGACTGTCAACGATCACCAATGTGGAAGAGTCGACCTATCGCTCAAATGACGAGGTCATGTTTGAGTCGACACGTCACTCTGAAACCATAGCGGTCGATCAAGATGTAGTTATGGTCGACCAGGTCCTCATAGGCAACCTATGCCTCCAGATCGACAATAACTCGGGGGCCACCACCAGCGAGGTTGCAGATAAGCTGGATGATATGATAGCTAAGGAAGCTCCACACTTGGGGGCCGAGGAGAGAAAAAGAGTTAGGGAGATCATCATTGAGACTCTACAGTTCAGAGATGGTCCAGAGCTGGAGGCTGTGGACGAGCTAGAATCAGTAGTCACCAACCCTTCCTACCCCGACCAAAAAATTCAGATTGGGAAACAATTGTCACCGAAGAAAGGCCGAAATCATCGAGCTACTCAAGGGGAGCAATGATGTCTTTGCGTGGAGAGTAGAAGACATGAAGGGAATCAAAGAAGAGGTTGCCGTTCACAGGGTTGAGGTCAACCCGACTATAAAGCCTAGACCCCAAAAATTGAGAAGCTTCGCTCAAGATAAGGAAGAGGCCATAAAAGCTGAAGTACAAAAACTTTTGAGTGCAGGTATTATCAAGGAGGCCACTCATACAACGTGGTTGGCCAACGTGGTCATGGTGAAGAAATCAAATGGCAAATGGCGGATGTGTGTCGACTTCACCACTCTGAATCTTGCTTGCCCTAAGGACAGCTACCCCCTTCCCAGAATTGACAAACTAGTTGATTCCATTGCTGGTCACTCCACCTTCAGCTTCCTCGACGCTTACTCAGGTTATCACTAGATTAAGATGCATGAGGACGACATAGTAAAGACGGCATTTCAAGCGGCTGGAGGCATCTACTGCTACAACATGATGCCATTTGGATTGAAGAATGCAGGTGCAACTTATCAGAGAATGGTGAACAAGGTCTTTGCCTCACAAATTGGCCGAAATATGGAGGCTTACGTAGACGATATGGTCATCAAAACTAAGACCGGACGTCACGTAGTCGACCTAAAAGAAACATTCGCCAATTTGCGAGCAAACGACATGAAACTCAATCCCAACAAGTGTGTCTTTGGAGTAGCAGATGGAAAGTTCCTTGGATTCATGGTGTCCCAGAGAGGTATAGAGGCTAACCCGAAGAAGATCAAGGCTCTAGTCGAGATGAAGGAGCCTACAAGTATAAAGGAGATGCAGCGACTCAATGGCAGGGTGGCAGCCCTAGGTCGCTTTATATCCAAGTCGGCTGAAAGGTCTCTCCCCTTCTTCAAATCATTGAGGGGGACGAAAAACTTTGAGTGGACGGCCGAATGTCATTCGTCATTCCAACAACTCAAAGAATACCTTGCTACCCCTCCACTATTGAGCACTCACCACCGGCGAGACCTTGTTTGTGTATCCGTCCGTAGGAGACAAGTCGATTCGCAGCCCCGATCGTGAGAAGAGGAAGGACTTCAAAAGCCAGCTTACTATGTCGCCAGGCCCTATCGGACGTAGAGGGCGGGTATTACAATGCCGAAAAGGTTGCATATGCTCTAGTCGTAGCTTGAGGAAGGCCGCGAGCTTATTTCCCGGCTCACCCTATAGTGGTTCTTACAAATGCTCCTTGAGAAAAATATTGCACAAGCCGGAGAGTTCGTGTCGATCGCTCAATTGGTCAATTGCCCTTACCGAATTTGACATTGAGTATCGACCTCGAAAGGCGCCGAAAGCTCAAGCTCTAGCGCATTTCTTGAGTCGAGCTTACGTTCGCAAGGAAGACGGCGAACGGCGAGCTCCAAAAGAAAAACCAAAGGAAAAGAGCCGAGTCCCAAGTCGCCGTCAATCTACCCGACGATTCTTTGGAAGGTCTACTCGGATGGGTCGGCAACCAAGAATGTCGGTGGAGGCTGGGATAGTGCTAATTGAACCGAGAATGCGGGGACGGTGTACGAGGAGTCTCTAAGGTTCAAGTTTGACGCTTCCAACAACCAGGCTGAATATGAAGCCTTGATAGCAGCTATAGAGTACGCCAAGTGTTTTGGAGCGACTAAAATCATGGACTATTGTGATTCCCAAGGTGATAGTCAACCGGGTTAGAGCGAATACGAGGTACTTAGTTCCACTCTGATCAAATACTGCGACCTAGTGAAAGAGCTGATAAAGGATTTGGAATTCTGGGAGATTTAGAGGATTGGACGGGAAGACAACGAGCTAGCCGACCTCCTCTCGAAATTGGCCACTTCAGATGAGCCACATGATGAGCCCATCTCTTTCCTCGAAGACCCAGCTTATGAGAGGGTAAAAATTCAATGTGTAGAAGATCCCTCGAGAAATTGGACTTATGAGAAGTGTTGGATCGAAGAAATGAAGGCGTACATAGAAAGTAGCGAGCTGCCTGATGACGAGAAGAAAGCTCGATCTATCAAAAAGAAAGCTCTGAGGTACGTTATTCAGGGAGGCGAACTATTCAGAAGGTCCTACACTCGACCATTGCTAATGTGCATCCATCCTCAAGAAGTCGCTCTATTGATACATGAAGTACATAGTGGGATTTGTGGTGGACACCCGGGGGCCAGGACTCTAGCCGACAAGTTAATCACTTTGGGATACTACTGGCCACACATGAGAGCTGATACTCATAACTTTGTTCAGCAATGTGATCAATGCCAAAGGTTTGCCAACTTACCTCATATGCCTACAACCGAGCAGACTCCAGTAATTGCAGCTTGGCCATTTGACATGTGGGGTGTCGACTTGATTGGACCCTTCCCTCCCGCCCGGGGAAATTGCAAGTATGTGATCGTCGCCATCGATTATTTCACCAAATGGGTTGAGGCCAAGCCATTAGCTCGCATCACAGAGGAAAACGCCATCAACTTCATTCACTATTTCATTTGGTGTCGATTTGGTTTTCCTCGAGCAATAGTGTCTGACAACGGCCTGCAGTTCTCCAGAGCTTTCGAAGCAGAGATGAATCGGGTAGGGATCAAACATTGGCAATCTTCTGTCGCCTATCCTCAAGGTAATGGGCAAGCTGAGGCAGCGAATAAACTTGTGCTATCTTCACTCAAGACAGGTCTCGTAGGTCGACGCAATAACTGGTTGGACGAACTCCCCCCTTGCTCTTTGGGCGGTTCGTACAACCGCTCGAGGGCTACGGAAACCCCATTTGCTCTCGCGTATGGATCGAGAGGCCGTGGCACTGCTTGGCTCAGTTTCCCTCTTGCTAGAGTGACTTTCTTCAATCGGGAGCGAGAATGATACCAACAGATTAATCGACTGGATCGATCGACGAGAAGCGAGATACGGCTCACCTCCGAATGGTTAACTACAAGCAGCGAACTAAAAGTTACCATTACAAGAAGGTGAAAGCAAGATCATTCCAAGTGGGAGATTACGTGTTGAGGAAGATCGAGGCAACGGGGAGAAGGACCCGACGAGAACAAGCTCTCTCCTAATTGGGAAGGTCCTTACATAATTACTCGAGTTGTCAAAGAGGGGACTTACATGATTGCTCATCCTGATGGTGAAGGGCTGAAGCACCCATGGCATGCTACTCACCTCATCAAGTACTACTTCTAGTTTTCAGCTTCCAAGTTCAAGCTTGTCTTATTTCTAGTTTTCAGATTAATGTAAGCGTGTTCGTACTTCAATAAAAATGCTGTTTTATTCGACCAAATGTTGTACAACACCAGTTTTAACTAGCTCGACTCTCAGTCAGCTTAGATTGAACGAGCTCGATTCTTAATCAGCTTTGTTCTTTTAACAAGTCCGACTCATAGTCGACTTCGTTCTAATGAGCTCGATTCTTAATCAGCTTTGTTCTTTTAACAAGTCCGACTCATAGTCGACTTCGTTCTAATGAGCTCGATTCTTAATCAGCTTTGTTCTTTAACAAGTCCGACTCATAGTCGACTTCGTTTTAATGAGCTCGATTCTTAATCAGCTTTGTTCCTTTAACAAGTCCGACTCATCGTCGACTTCGTCCAAATTAGCTCGACTCTTAGTCAGCTTTGGTCTCATAACAAGTCCGATCCAAGGTCGATTTCGTTCCAATGAGCTCTACCCTATGCCATCTCTAAACAGGTTCGACCTTGAGTCAACCTCGTTTCTGAATTCTTACAAGGCTTAGGTCGACTCTTCCTACTACATCTAGCTCGACACACACACGCTGAGATGGAAAACATACAACATTCAGAGATTAAAGTTGGCTACGATTATAAGTCTCCCAAAAGTGGGCTGAGACTTGCAAAAAATATGATTACATGTTTCTATGCCTCCCAAAAACTGGGCCAAGGCATTCAGATAATTTCAAAAACAAAAAAGCAAAATATTGTTTGGGACTTGTTCATTACAATTCAACCAAATAAGTCAAGAGACCAGGCCAGCATCGGTTTGGTCGTCAACAGAAGCTCGACCTTCCCCATCATCTCCTTGTTGCTGGGGGTCTAAAGGTTTACCTGACTCTGAATATAACTGCTCAGGTTCTTCTTCCATAAGGTCGGCATCTTCGAGCTCTTGCAAGACGACATCGAAGTTTCTGTCAACAATCTCGGGGGCCACCCACGGTTCACAACCATCCTCTTTGTCTTCTTGAGCGATGAAGGCTAAGTCGTTCTCAAGATAAGGAACGAGTGAATGACCCCTACGAGCTGCCATGTCGTACTGGGAGTCAGAGAACCAACGAGCTAATTGCTCGATGGTAACTGTAGCTGTTGAATCCACCAGTGCTCGACGCGCCATATGTCTTTTGCCTACCTCCAGAAAGTCCTGCGCCTTGGCCACGATGGTATTATAATATTCATCTCCCTCTTTGAATTCGTCAACGGCAGCTTTAGCAGCATTTTTAGCAGTGGTCTGGAGATCTTCTTGCCATTTTACCCGGTCTAGTCGATGTTCTTCATGTAGCTCGACCAGGAAGGTATCCTTCTCCTTCAGAAGTTTGGAAACTGTTGCCAGCTCCGTCTTGGTTTTTTCCAGCTCCTTCTTCTCGGCATCTCTCTCTACCTCCGCCTCCTTGAGCTTGGACTCAGCAGCTTCAAGGTCTACCAGGGCTTTCTTCTTGACCATCTCCATGGCGTCATACGAGTTATCCAAGTCATTGAATTTCTCTCTTAGCTCAGCCAGTTCTTGGGACTTCTTGGATAAGTCCTTAAGAGCTTGCCTCTCCCTCTCAATGGAGGCCCTCCAAGAACATTTAACTTGCTCGACCATAGTAAGATTCTGCATTAAAGGAAATCAGAGAAGAGTTAGTTCGGAAGTCAAACTGACAGGCTAAAGGAATAAGCAACAAGACAGAAAGGAAAGATGAAGGTATACCTCACTGTGTACCATCCCAGAGCGAGCTGAGAACTCTTCAGGGGTAATCCCCTTATCAGCAAAGTGAGCCAGAAGGTCAACATCAATGGCCCTCCTAACCACGACCTGGCCCAAGCTCATATCGGGATAGCGGCGACTCAAACTATTAATCCCATCGAGAGGAGGCACATCACTCAACCTCCTCATCTTTTCATCAAGGGACTCTTTGCTAGGGGGAGAAGAGGTTGGTGGAGGCAATTGACTCGAAGACACAGACTTTCCCTTCTCAGATCGAGACCTCTTCTTCGTGCTCAGAGGACGATCATCATCATCTTCCTCCATGTCGTCATCATCAACATTGACAACCTGTACAGGGCTAGCCCCCGCCATCCTAGCTCCAGAGGTCTCCACATTGGCATCTTGAATTGGGTCGGAGCTCAGACCTTCCCTAACTGACCTGTGAGACTCGTCACCCCCTTCATTAGCGTCATTGGATTGGGTACCACTCTGCAAAAGGTCTTCCAGCTCGACCTCTTCCATTGGGATCATCCCAGCGACATCCTTTGGGAGCAAATTGTTCCTCGCAGCAGCTTCCCTCTCTCTGCTCGCCCTAGCATTGACCGCCCCATGGGCTTTCTTAGCTTTCTTCTTATCCGATACTCCCACTATTCGAACCATGGCAGCTTCTTGTTCGGGAGTCAAAACTGCACGACATCAAAGTAACCAATTGTTAGCTCGGCAATTCAAAATAGTTCTATGTACGAGCTAGATAGTTCTACATACGAGCAAACAATTGGCGAGCTAATTGATACAATTTAAAGCAGTTCTATGTACGAATTAACTGATTCTACATACGAGCAGGCAATTTGATGAATAAAGAAATGCAAGTCAAAATAGTTCTATGTACGAGCTAGATAGTTCTACATACGAGCAGGCAAGCGACGAGCTAATGAATAAAGACGAGTAAAACCTTACCACCAATGTGTTCTCCATTATCTTTGCAATAGCCAGCTTTCTTCTGGCAAAATTGGCAATTCTCCTCTAGTCTACCCAAAGAGTGAGTAACCCAATCAGGGTATACCTGACCCCTCAGTACTGGGACAAGAGGCTCCACTACCCCATCTCCAGGCATCATCCCAGCTTGGATATAGTTGTATTTGGTCGTCCCTAATGACTCCCAGCTGATGGGTCCGTTCTTAACCAAAGCACACAGCTTCCTATACAAAGTTTGATGCCAAGGAGGCTCCCAATAATTCTCCTCACTAATCACGTCAGATTCACTATTTGGCAAAGGAAATCCCCATCCCAACCTACTCTCTACAAAAACCACATATGAATTCCAACTGCTATGTTTATTGGGAAGACTGGCAAACAACTTTGGAGAATTGGGTTTGGAAGGAGTACTAATCCCCCAATTAGCCTTGTCGAGCTTTGGAGCAAAAAATTCCTTGAAGACTCTCATGCAAGGCTCATGGCCTAGAAATCTACATACCATGGCAAAGCACACTAGTACCCTGCAAGTGTTGGCCTCAAGCTGAAGGGGAAGAGCATCCATGCACTCCAGAAATTCATTAATAAACGGATCTAAGGGCAACCTTAAGCCCGCCTCAAACTGACCGTAGAAAAAGGCAACCCTAGTGGCATCAGTGGTGAAGGTGGCGCGATGCTTAGCCATGAAATCTGCCCTATTGAAGATAGTCACCCTATAATCTGCCCTATTTACCCCGCAAAATTCATAGACCATGGAGTAACGGGACTCCATATTTTTATTCCCTCGCAGAGGCCTAGGGGGTATGTATCCTCTCTCATTTTTCCCTGGTACGATGGAGGAGCCAAATGCATCCACTATTCTGGGACTTGAAGAAGTTGAGGCTGTAGCTCCACCTTGAGTCGTCATATCTGTACAAACAAAAGAGGAAGCAGGGGAGTCAGTCCTACGATCACATTCAGTCGACCTACCTAAGGGCGACCTGGAGCTCCCAGGAAAACCTATTCTATTTCTAAGGAAGGAAGGTTTATGGAAATCCCTAACGTAAAATAAGGTGATATGGTCGAGCAGTTCGTGAAATAGATGAAAAGTGACGATATTCGAATCATCGACTACTAGGCTTTCAACGTCTCCTACAATGGGCAAACCTATCTCACTAAAATTCAATTCCCACCTGGTCAAGACGGAAGCACATTCATTCAAAGACATCTCTCTCCACTCACCATTCACGTTCTTATACACTCTACGATTAACAGTGCAATACCCATACCAAGCTCCTGGTTCACTACAGAAGGTTCTAGCCATGACGAAAACAAAAACAGAGCATGAATTGCAAACCCTAAAGCAAATGTACAAGGGAAATACCTTGATTGATCGCAAAAGGGGAATTCGTTGCCAAAGCCGAAAACCTGGGTTAAATCCTGCTGCAATTCCGCAATTATCGTCGAGGAAGAAGAGTTTGAAGACGGTAAGAATTCGAATCAGAAGGGGATTTTGGGTATTTATATTTTCCCAAATTTGGAAAGGGGAAAAGAAATTCAAAATTGATTTTCCGTAATTAAATTCTGAAGCGGTTTTCGAGAAAGCACACCAAGCGTCAGAACAGTAATGATGACAGAAAAATGGCGCTCCTTCATCTCCTGCCGTTCATCGCCAACGCCCAGGATTGTGCCACGTCATCTTGGGTCGACTAAATCTCAGAACTAGTAGCGACCTGCGAGTAAAGCAAATCTCATCAAAGATCTCCTTAACTTCCAAGTCGACAAAGTCAACTCGAAAGTTGGGGGCCACTGAACATACCGAAAGTGTCGAGTTGGGCCAAGTAAGCAAAGCCCAATCCACAAGGCAACCATTGCCCCAACGTATCAAGGGAGCCAGGCCCAATCAATGCAAGGCCCAAAGCCCGTACCAAATATCAGTCGACTAAGCCCAACGTCCGACCTATTAGGTTCCGACCTAACTTAGTCCGACCTTACAATCCAGACTCTAATACGGGTACGATCCATGCTCTACCCGTCAGTCAGGTCGACCATTCCACAAATGGCGACCTCGACCTAATCATTAAGTGTCGACCTAACAGATTGAATACACATGAGTCAAACCTTTCCATAACCGGTTCCCTACAAATCAGGAGCCGTTACCAGACACGTTCACATTACTTGTAACTGTCGCTAAAATCTCGGAGCTTATGTAGCACCACCAAAAATACAACGGACATCACCTATAAATACATCATCACTACCAACGGTGCAAAGGTAACTGCAATTTTGTTATTTGAATTCATTTGTTCATTTACCATATTTGCTCTCCGAAACATATACTTACCCTCACGCCCGAGGGTCTAAGTCGGAGACACATCCGGCTAGTCGTGGGTTCTTGTTTTCAGGTTAGGAGCCAGGTGATTAGTCCTGCCACGTGGAGGATTACTGATAAGCACAATTCCTGCAGCATCAATAACCATGAGCCTTAGCAGCAGGTCCGTCTCAATAATTATTGAGATTATGTGCTAAATTTGAACATTGGGCCCACAATATTTAAAAAATATACACAAAATTTATACTCCATCCATTCCATAATAATTGTTATTTAAACTGAATGCATGAGGTTTAAAGAAAATGTAAGAATTCTGGAAGTATGAAAATAAAGTAGTAGAGAGAAAATAGTTAGAAAGTTTTTCGTTGTTAGTGTGACAAGTGTATCTCATTCACCTTAAAGAAATAAGTAACTATTATTATAGAACGGATGATATATAATAACAATTACATCTTTACAAAATTATGCATTTAGGGTTTTAGAAATTTAGGATATTAGAAATAGTTTTACAATTTTTCAAGGGCTAAAAAATAAAGGGAATTTGTCCCATAAGTTCCTTTTGGAACAAATCACTTCCCACTAAGTTTCTCATTGTATTAAAATGACCGGAAAATTCTTTTTACAAGTGAACTTTCAATTTTGCCCTCACAACATTCTGTAAATATAATACAACATTCTGATTATTTTTTTTGAAATATAATACAACTCTCTGAAAATATAATACAACATTCTGAATATAATACAACATTCTGAAAATATAATACAATATTCTGATTTTTAAATTAAATTTTTTTTTTTTTAAATATAATACAACATTCTTAAAATATAATACTCCCTCCGTCCCGCCGAAGTGTTCGAAAAGGACAACTGCACGAGAATTAAGGAAAGTGAGGTAAGAAATAGAAAAGTTTAAATGTTGTGAGTATGAAAAATTAAATAGGAGAGAGAATGAGTGGGAGGAATAGTTAGGAGAGAGAATGTTGTGAGTGTAAAAGTAAAGTAGGAGAGAGAATGAGTGGGTGGAATAGTGAAAAAACTTTTCTTTTTTGGGTATGAGATATTTTAAATGAGACGCCCAAAATAGAAAGTTGGGACACTTCGGCCGGGACGGAGGGAGTACAACATTCTGAATATAATACAACATTCTGGAAATATAATACAACATTATGAAAATTGGGTCATGTGCAAGAGATCCCCTTGCACATCCCAAAATAGAAAGTTGGGACACTTCGGCCGGGACGGAGGGAATACAACATTCTGAATACTCCCTCCGTCCCGGCCGACTTAGGACTTTTTGCCATTTTGGGCGTCCCACCCGACTTAGGACGGCCCAAAATGGAAACCTTAAATCACTATTCTCTCCACTCATTCTCTCTCCTACATTATTTTAATACTCACAACACCATTATAATTTACTATTCCCTCCACTCATTCTCTCTCCTATTTTTAAATTACACTCACAACATTTATCTTTTCCTTAATTCCCGTGCCATTTCAAAAAAATCCTAAATCGACCGGGACGGAGGGAGTATAATACAACATTCTGAAAATATAATACAACATTTTGAAAATTGGGCCCTGTGCAGTGCAAAAGATCCCCTTGCACATGCTTAGAGGCCGGCCTTGCGCCTTAGACCTTATTAACTCCATTGTTTCCCTCAAACACAAAGATAAATGTAGCTTGTTAACAAATTTAGGTTTGTTTTGTTTCCGTTTTGAGAATTTGACGGGTAAAAAGTTGCTTTCTTTGATTTATTTCATTCCTTGCATGGAACAAATCGGTTTTTTTCCAGATTTAGATTTTCAGAGGTTTGAATGTGGTTAATATAAACTTATACCTGATGTAGAATGTCTCACACACACACATAACACATTGATAGAGGTCTTTGTCCACACATTTTGCTGATATTCCCAAAATTCAAGTGTATTGGATTGGACAATTACGCTTGGAGTTGGTCTTACAAAAAATGCGTTTTTTTTTAAGTTTAGGAAAAGTCATTTTTATACTGGCACTTAATAACACTAACACTGACACTTTTTTACACTGACACTTTGTTATACTGACACTTAATATACATGCACTGACACTTTTTTACACTGGCACTTTGTTACATTAACACTGGCACTTTGTTACACTAACACTGACACTTAATATACATGCACTGACACTTTTTTACACTGACACTTTGTTACACTAACAATGACACTTTTTTACACTGGCTCTTTGTTATACATACACTGGCATTGACACTAACTAACGGGGGAAACAAAACACGTTTTTTCTAAACTTAAACTTAAGGAATTAAGGAAAAACGTTTTTTTTTGTTAAGATTTTGGTTTATGCTTGTTATTATTATAAATATATTTTAACTAAAGGGTAAAAATGTCATTTTCATACATGACCCCCTTGATTATTTTGATATATAAATTGGCCCCTTCTCCTAAAATTCTGGATTTGCAAACTGTCAAAAGGCGGGTCAAATTAAATAGAGTTAGGTCATAGGTGCATGAAAAATTTCAATTACTATAATTTATCAAACTATAAAATAAATAATACTCCCTCCGGCCCGGTCCAAATATTTCAACTTTCCTTTTTGGGCATTCAATTTAAGATGTTTCAATCCAAAAAAGAAATTTTTTTTATTACTTTTTTATTTGTGGGACCCACTTATCATACTCACGATAAATATCCACTAACTATTTTCTATCTCACTTTCTCTTTCATACATCATTTTCATACTCACAACATTTATTTCACTATATACTTTTTACATTATATACTCCATTTTGGGACATTTATATACCCAAAAAAGGAATATATTTATTCCTTAATTCTCGTGCTGAACTCATTTTGGGACATTTATCGTGGGTCGGAGGTGGGTCAGAGGGAGTACTACATGATGTTGGATCACAATTATTTCATTTGGTAACTCAATAAATATGACAGATGAAAAAAAATAATTTTTTATTACTTAAAAATCTATATTAATAAAACAGTTTTTCCTAACACTAAAAAAATAACATTTTTTTTTTTTTAAAAAAGTGGGCGTCCTCTTGACACTTTTAAAAGTGAGCCGAGTTGTTAGGTGTTGCTAAGTGTTTTTTTTTTTTTTCCCGTTATTGTCACAATTTGTCAATGTTATGCAATAAACTGCATAGATTATCAATTAATGTGATGTCATTGCCACATACATCATCAATGACTTTGATGATATGGCACTGACATGAAGCTGATATGACACTAATGTGTCAGTGTCGCTTTGTTGGCTGACATGAAGCTGATATGACACTAATGTGTCAGTGTCGCTTTGTTGGCTGCTCCAACGCCCCAAATAAAAATCAAATTGTATTATGTGATATTTTTATCAAAACTAAGTGACATGAATTCAAAATTAGCAAATGCATTGTATTAATCTATAGTATAAATGGTAGTTGTCCACCTCACTATGTCTTACTGATCTATAAATAGTTTGATAATTTGAATTTTTCATTTCTTCTCACTATTTTGTTTTCTTTTCCATTTTATTAAAAAATTAAATTAAAAAAGTGTCCTCGACACGGACTTAATTAAAAAAAAAAAAAAACTAGTTAATTGATAATTGGAGAATGATACATTGCATCCTTCAATTTTCCCAATATCAAACTCATTACATTTCGGTAGAACTTTAAAAAAACTTTTCACAACAATTTTTTTTTTTTTTTTTTTTTTAAAGGGAATGACATGCCCAAATATAAACTCCTAGAAAAGCTAAGGTCCAACTGGGCTTGTAAATGATAAGGAGGGGTCCACTCAAGGTATAGCAGATTCAATCTTTCAAAGCCACAAAATCTTCCCCCATAGCTTGAAACTTCCACTTAATCTTCATAACCAAACTGTCCTGCCCTCAAATGGGTTGTAGAATTCAGTCCCCAAATCCTCAAATTCTTTGCAGAATAGCCCAAAACAAGTGTAGAACTAGAATCCAATCAAGAACAATTTCCTGCTCTTCCAAAACCCAAAATCAAGAACAACCTCCCATTTCAATTACACAAAACCAAGTACCAAAAGCTGAGTTGTACAGTGTTAAATTCAAGACCTTGGGTGGGTGCAAACTTGGAATTGCAAGATATCCAGATTTTGAATACAATGCTGAAGGGGGTAAGGGTATTGGGACAGGCAAAACTAGTACAGTTGCAGATTTCAATGGTGAT
Source organism: Adenophora triphylla var. japonica (assembly GCA_022495995.1). NCBI lineage: Eukaryota > Viridiplantae > Streptophyta > Magnoliopsida > Asterales > Campanulaceae > Adenophora > Adenophora triphylla. The sequence continues at coordinate 98,805 of JAFEMH010005763.1, forward strand.
ACCTATGTGGATTTTGATGCTAAATCGCTTTATATTCCTCCGTTGAATACTGAAACGACTAAATTCTTGGGATTGCCATTGCCGCCGTTCTTGAAGATTGATATCGTACCAGAGATTTTTAGAGGGACTATTAATCAAGAATCTGGCAAGGTAGGTTTATTTCCTTTGTGCTTTTTATCCTTGATTTTCATGTTGTTAGAACTTAGAAGGATTGAATTAAAGACTATGCACGAACCATATACTCCCTACTTCCTATAGTATGGGTCAGCACTTTTTTTTTCATCCCAAAATAGGTGTTGCGTTTTATAATAAAAAATAATTTCATTATAATTTTTTGTAAGTTGCACAATCAAGTGACACTTATAATGAGATGACCTTATCTATCCAATAGGCCGATTCGATCTCAAATCAGAAAGCAGTCTTGAAAAATGTCATACCAACAGAAGTTTGGTGAAACACTAAATTTGGGGTAGTGTGCAATCGGTGCACACAATTCGAATGGTGGAGGCAGAAAAATTTTTCAAGCGGGTCAAGATTGCCTAGAGTATAAAATTTATAATATTTATATAGAAATTTGGTTGGGGGGTGTTTGAAAATAATATCGTAGTGGACATCTTATCATAATTATTGAAGGGGTCGAAATTGATAGAAATAGTTTTTTTAGTGTCTTTTTAAAAAATTACAGGTTCTGAAATTACATTTTTCAAAAAAAAAATTCAAAAATTAAGGGGGTCGGGTGATCCCAATCACCTAATATAAGATGCAAGTGTAACCGGTGTTATTATAAATGTTATCTCACACCTATATAAATGATGTTTGATTGTCGTAGCCTCTTTGAAATTCTAGGACCTTCGCGTAACATAAGTACTTGGCATGATAGCTAAAGCTATGTGCATTTTTGCAGGTTGATCTCAACTTCAAAGCCAAATTCTCGTTTTCAGTAGGGAGTATCTACAAAGCTCCTCCTCTGCTGGTGGAGACATTGTTGACATCAGAAGAATCAAAGGGAACTTTACGAAGCGGAAAAGGGGAGAGATTGAATGAAGGGAGGTGCAGATTGGTAGGGGTGGCTACCGTCGACCCCATTGATGATTTCTTTATGAACTCCTTCCTTGGTCTTCCTACCGAATGTCTTGCAAGCTTGGATGCCACTATCTCTTTTTCCAGTAAATCATAAGAATGACATGATTACAGATGAAAGAAACTAAACTAAATGAAATATATTGTTTTGTGTAATATAAGATATCAAAATTATAGATAAAAGGGTTCTTATATTAACCTATTAACCTATGGCATATATTGGACAAACTTTTTCCCAAAATGACACTGTTTTAAAAAGTATTTCTCGAAATGTCACGCTTATCGATCAGAATAGCCTAGTTTTTATAATTCACGGTTGGCAACTGCGTTTTCAAAGTTGAATTCGCAGTTGCCAACCGCGTTTTAAAAAAAAAAATTAGAAAAATTATAAACCCGCGGTTGCCAACTGTGAATTCATTAATGAAAACGCAGTTGCCAACCGCGAATTCTAAAAACTAGGCTATTCTGATCAATACTTTTAAAAGTATGACATTTTGAAAAATACTTTTTGGAACAGTGTTATTTTGAGAAAAAAAAAATTCTATATTGGACCAATCATTTTATTATCAATTGATCTTTGAATTTGCAGCGTAACCTCAAACTTTATTACAATATTAAAGAGAGTTTTTCAAAAAGAGGCCCACAACCTATCATTGACCCAATCATATATCACACTCTCGAGTTAAAATTTGATTATTTAGAGCATCTACAATGGTAAAAGCTCAAGTGAAAGCTTTTTTATAATTTCAATATGACACATCATTCTTAAGCAATATATTAAAATCTTTAATATTTTCTCACAATGGTAGAACTCTTTTGTTTATCTAGGAATTTGATGAAATTTAATTAAAAATCACAAAAAAGTAGCTCTTTCTACAAAGAGCTACTCCTTAGAGCATTGACAATGGGAGCTTTTTGAGAGCTCCTTATTCTTATGAAAAAGCTCTAGAGAGCTTTTTACCATTGTGAAAATGATGAAAGAGCTCCTTAGTAAGGAGTAGCTCTTTCTACAAAGAGCTAGCTTTTTAGCTTTTTATCATTAATGCTATACATTTTCTATGCAAGTCATTCACTCTTTTTTACATATGGGACCCATATAAAAGTTGAAAGAGGAGTTTTACCATTGTGAAAAAGTGCTTGAGGTTTTTAAGTTTTGAATTATAATGATGTGGCTCATAGAAAATATAAAAAAAGTTATCTAGAGAGCTCTACCATTGTGGATGCTCTTAGTAAGGAGTTCTTCAAGGTTTTTCACAATGGTAAAAAGCTCTATATAGCTTTTTCACAAAAATAAAAAGCTTTGAAAAGGCTTCCATTGTGAATGCTCTTACTCACTTTTTTACTCATTCCGACCCGTAATAAATTGAATACATGAAAATTGGAAAAAATAGTAATACAATATTTATAGCGAAGTAGATGTTGAAAAAAAATACTTAGTGGATTGTTATTGTAAGTGTGGATCCCACACTAAATAAAGAAATATTATCAAGTTTACACTTTAGAATAGTAACATTTTTTGTTATTAAAAAAGAAAAAAAAATTAGGAACTGGAGAAAATATATTTGAAAGTAAATTTCGGACTAAATCATTGTAAAGTCTTAGTAACAACAACTTCAAGGTCTTTTGATACAAAAAAATCTCATTTACTAATGAAAACTTTGAAATCTCTTCTAGCATTAACGACTCTATAAGTGTTAAGGAAATAGATATCTCCTAATTTTTGTGTATATCTAGTTTCCTTATTCGCTTGTAATTAATTTCCTAATTATATTTAATTTTCTTAACACTTATAGCATTAACGACTATAAGTGTTAAAGGAAATAGAAATCTCCTAATTTTTGTATATACTCCCTCCGTCCCGGAACTTGGTTCACAAACACTGTTTGCACTGGTTTTAAGGAGGGAGTATTATATTGAAAGTGTTGTGAGTGTGAAAATAAAATAGGAGAGAGAATGAGTGGAGAGAATAGTAAATTATAATGGTGTTGTGAGTATTAAAATAATGTAGGAGAGAGAATGAGTGGAGGGAATAGTAAAGATTCCTTTCCATTTTAGGTAAGTTTTAAATGTGTGAAGTAAGTTTTGGGACGCCCAAAAGGGAAAGTGTGAAGATTGTTCCGGGACGGAGGGAGTATATAATAATGATGAAATGATTATGAACTACTGAAGCCTGCTAACTATACACCTCCATAATTCGAGCCAATGATAATTAAGATCACATGAGAGAGATGGATGATAAATTAAGATCACATGAGATGGCCAAAGGCCCGAGTACAGAATTTAAGATGAGTAAAAGAATTTTCTAAATAACACTTGAGAGATGGCCAAAAAGGCGGGTCAAATTAATTAAAGGTAGATGTATGGAAATTTCAATTATAATTTAACGGAATAATAAATAAATAATGCATGATGTTTGATCACAATCATTTCATTTTATTAAGTCGATATGATATGGCAGAAGAAAAAGAATGATTCTCTTCCAAGTTAATGAGAGGGTTGAAAAAACATTATTTTTCCATTTCATGTTGCTCTTTTCATAAGCGATGTTGTTGTTGTTGTTGTTGTTAGTGTTAGTGTCATAAAATAAAATAAATGTTGTTCATACTAACACTTATAAACATTAAAATTGACATGATTAATATTTATTAATATATAATGTCTGAAGTGATTTTAGCACCTCATTTTCTCGCTCGTGTAAAGAAGCTTCTAGAGTTGATCTGCTGTAAAATGGAACAAACTCCCCTCTTATACCATTATTAGTTACTGGAACCTGGGCATGCTTCTCGATATCTCTCTTCACTCTCTTGAAAGTTGAAACATAGTTTTATAATACAGCCTTGAAAATTGAATCAATAAATTGTTTTGGAAAATATAAAGTCCTATAAAACTTTATTTCTGTTTTCCCAAACCTATTCTTCAGATTTGGAGTTCATTTACATACGGACTAAAAAAAAACCTTCTTCTTTCCTTGTTCCCACCGTCATCGTCGCCGCCATCTCCACTACCATCACAATCCTCCGCACAACAGAATAACCATAGTCTCTCAATCACCACTTCACAAATCAAAGAAAATATGGAATGCATCTTCCAAAATTCCCCCAGCAAATCTAGACATTGAGAATCGCATCAAATCATACAAAAAACGTCAAGTCTAGATAATTGCAGATTTGAAAATTCAATCAAAAAACACAACCCTAAGAAATCTTCGATGTGCTTAGCATTACCCCTTTTAGTATCCCTATAACTTCACTCCTTCGACATTGAGAATTCATATATATGTAGAGACAAAAGTACTTTTTTGGTCCTTAAACTATTTTAAATTTTACCTTTTCATCCTTAAACTATTTTTCGTTACCTTTTCGTCCTTAAACTATTGATTTCATGATTATTAAGTCCTTCCGTCTGTATCCCATCCAATCCTCCGTTAAGCCCTTCCTTGCTGGCACCTAGTTGGCATTTTTGGTCTTGCGTCAGCGTCCACCTTGTTTAATTAACCAAACCCTCCAAATCCAACAAGGCGCCCTGGAATTCGGCCGCAATCCGTCTCTTAAACTGCCCGTAAAGTGCCTGGGAGCGATCGCCCTAGTCATGGCCGCGCGGTCGCACAAAGTTACTAGAATTTGCGCGCGAATAGCCGCCCTTCAGGGCCAGCGGTCGCTCTCCACCCCTGCTCGCTTTCCTCGGCCACCGCCTTGCCAGCCTCTGCCACGGCTCCTCCTTTCCTCGCCTATCAAATTCGAATGGATGCCTCGATGAAAGTGAGGTACTCAGATTTTCTTTCTCATTGAATTGATGATTTTTTTGTACAATTGTACAATTGTGATATCTGGATTTGTAATGATAGGGCATATGCGATTGTGTTGGCCAGAGATGTATATGGATTATATAATTGATTGATGTTTTGAAGCCAATAGTGAAAAATTATTGTCTGTTGTCCAACTTGATTATGAGAACTGAAAGGAAATTGGGACAAAGTTGAAAGTTAGAAATTAGCTTCACGTGGTACCAATTGACATTTTTCTGACGATTAATTGGATGAAAGTCTTGGATGGTGATCTAGATGCTTGAAGGATTTAATTAGAGTTGTGTTCGATTAATACAGTTTTGCATGCCTGATCCATAATTTAAACAGAAATAAATTATGGATATCATTTGTTCATCTTTGAGTGGTTTGCCTACATGTATACTACTGTTCCACTTGAGGAATCTCCTTTTCTAATTATGTCACAGTAGTAAGATGATTTATATAGTCCTTTAGCTTATTTTAGCAAATTTCAGCTTGTGCAATGTTGTTGCTGTGAGTAAGGTTCATACAAGTCTATTGTAACAGAGAAATGCTTTTGAATCATGTGAGGCTGAACAAGTGTACAAGACAATGCATGTGTGGAAGAGGTGGTCCTGTCAGATCCATTTCTTAATCAATCAAATATAGCATTTGAAAACTACAGCTCCAGAAACACCTTCACAGTCTTAGCAGCCAGTCATTCAGTTAAAATGGGATTGCCAACATCAACAAATACCCTTTTCATAGGAACCAACTAAGATCAAGGGCCTTGGTTTCAAAACAACTCTTAATAGACTGAATGAAGAAAGGTAACCAATCTAGAACGTAAAACCTCATCAGTAATCATTTTAAGTTTTCTGTTTACAGACATGTCAATAGATAAATCCACACCCTTTTCTAAATCCAAAAGACAATAATATAATAAAATATGCAAACAAAGACTTGCACAGTTTGACTAAGTTTGAAACATTGACCAAAAGAAAATAACTAGTGCACCAACCAACTGAACATAAAACAACAAAACATAATTAAACCCTGCTTCTTTTCTTCTTGGTCTTGGATTGTTGTTGTAAAGATTCAGATGTGATGAAACTTCTTGCCCTCCTTGTAAATGATGCCTCGAGACCATTGGTATTGGATGTTATACTCACCTACATTTTGCCAATAAGTAAGGAAAAATTTAATTGATAGCACATGGGTGAGTCAAAAATAAATAAATGCCTTTATTAAAATCTTACCCCACTTGCAGCATGAGGAGGCATATGTCCTTGTCCTTCCCTGTCCATTCTTGCCTCACTTATTGACCCATTCTACCACAAAAAACAAAGCCATGTGACTATCATTGAATGAATAAAAAGAGATATTCAATAGACATAAAATAGACATAAAGCAAAAGTTAAAAAAATGACAAGTCCATGGTTACTCTTACCATATTTTCAGATCCAGATCCAACACTTTTTCTTCTTCTAACAGGTTGTTTCTCTTTCCTTGAAGGTGGAATTGGAGCATCTTAAGCAGTATGTGCTTGTGGATTGTCATTCACAGGTCTATCTGGACACTTTCTTATGTTATGCCCTTCTTGTTTGCATTGTCTACAAGTCATTTTAATTCCTTTTTTGATTTCTTGCTTTCCTTAAATGGATCCTCTTGAACAACAAGTTGTTCAACTGGATTCTCATTTGTTTTTGTGCTTTTGCCTCCCCCATCTTCTAATGCATCCTTCCTTCTATTCCACTTAGGTCCTCCCTTCACAACTCTTGGTGGTGGTGGTAGCAACACTGGTTTATCACTCTCAGGCCACTTCTCTGGACCATTCATAGCCCTTAACATATGACCATAGCACCTAAGGTATGTCTCACCACTTAAACATTCATAAATGTAGTCCTCTGAATCCCTTCTCATCAAATAAATGGCAGACACAGCATGGCAACATGGAATGCCATTAAGTTTCCAAGCCCTGCAAGTACAGGTCCATCTAGTTAGGTCCACAACTGTTCCCCCTCTTGAACCCCCTACCTCAAATTCCATATCACCAACCCATAATGCATTGCAATCTCTGGACTTAACTATTGAGTCCTCCAAACTGGCCAGCACTCTATGCCCAAATCTCCTACCCTCTAACAATCTCTTGTTCATGTTATCCCTTTTCTCTTTCATCCTAAATGCCAACTGGTGCCTAATTGCTTCTAACATACTGATGAGAGGTTTACACCTGTCATCAATTCATAAATTAAATTAGTAGAGAAACAAAATCACTAGATTTAGATAAAGTTCAAGTTTTAAACAATTCAATTCATACCTGGCATCTAAAATCCAGTTATTAAAGCTTTCGCACATGTTGTTATCAACTGTGTCAACAGTGCAATCAGTAGGGAAAAAAGCCTTACTCCATCGGGATAGATCCCTATCCATTAGATGTTTGTAAGCATTTTCAAATAGAACTTTAATCTTCTCCATATTTGTCTTGAACTGGTCCTCTGTTGTTGATTTTGTTGCTGCCCAGAAGTACCTTTTATAGTTTACTCCAGTGAAACCTCTCTTTCGAAAGTTAGCATAAATATGTCTTGCACAGTTCCTATGATAGATTGCAGGAAAGAGATCTTTTACAGCAATTTCTAAGCCCTGAAACATATACCATAAGATAATTAAATGGAATACTTGAGAAGACGAAAAAAAACACAACATTTAGAATTCACATAGAAAACAGATTACCTTTTGCTGGTCAGACATTATAGTCCATCCATCTCCATCTCCCATGTGTATGTCCCTTGCAACCAAGTTAAGGAACCACCTCCAAATGTGTTGGTCTTCCTTCTCAACTACTTCCCATGCAATTGGGAACATCTGATTATTAGCATCCCTTCCCATAGCTACCAAAAGTTCACCTTTTATCCAAGTTTTTAGAAAGCATGCATCAACCCCAACAAATTTCCTACAACCCTCAACAAATCCCCTCTTAATTGCTTCAAAACATATGTAAAATCTTCTGAATTCTGGAGGCCCTCCCCAGTCATCACCAGTACCCTTCAAGACAATTGTACTTCATGGATTTGATCTTGCCAATTCATTCACATAATTCCAAAGTTTTGCATAATGATCCTTCAATGACTCTCTCACAGCAGCCAAGGCTCTCTTCTTTGTTTTGAAACACATCTTTGTATTAACCTCAACACCTATCTCTTTTTTACCAAGTTTTTTATTTCAATTAAACCCATGAAAGGTGTTAACCTTATCCTTTCACCTAACTATTTTTCCAACCATTCAGAATTAACTGCTTTTATGCTTGTTTTGCTTGAACACCTATGGATTTTTTGGTATGATTTTACCTTAAAAGTTTTCTCATTGCCTTCATAACTTGCATATAAAGACCATGGACAATTAGTGCACTTAGCTTGAATCCTTAGTTTATCATTTTTTTTAAACCAGATGGGATACCTATGTTTTGCAGCGTATGACCTAATTTGATGTTTCAACTGTGCAGGTGCTTCGAATATCATATTCACACAAAAGTCAAAGTCTTTAATATCAACATTCGGATTGAAGTGTATCTCCTCAGCTGGTTTTGATCTAGGCTTTTTAACCCAATCTTCTTCATCACTACTACTCACTGGAACAAAATCAGAGTCAGAATTTCCCCCATCATCATCACTCTTCCATGGTTGAAATTGACCTTCAATCTCTTCCCTAGCTTTTTTTCTACTTGAAGCTGCTACCTCTTTATTAGTCATATATTCCTCGTCATCTGTTATGGCATCATCATCACTATCATCAACTACATCAGTATCATCTCCATCATCACTTTTATCATCTCCATCATCACTCCCATTATCATTCACATCAACAAAACTATTAACATTCTCATCACCAATCCCATTGTCATTTCCATCAACATTCACATTATCATTTTGATTTATATTCAACCCACCACCATCCTTTGTCTTGCACTTAGAAACTATAGTATCGATTTCATACTCATAATCAGTCCACCATGTATCATTATCCATGTTTGCTCCATTATTATTGTTAGAATTTGGGTCATTCACATCATCAGTTTGACCCATGAAACCATCATCAAGTATATGGCCAGAGCACTGGGACACCAACACGGAGGTCCTGGGTTCGACTCCCCCCCAGTGGTTAGAGTGGATGATTATCCCTCCCTAGTTAATATTAGGCGCCTCTGGGGTGGGGATTTTAAGGGAATTTCAGAGAATTGATGGACTTGTTAGTAAAAATTGACTTACACAAAAAAGGGGCTTGACTCGAGATGGGCAAGCCTAAAAAAAAAAAGTATATCATTCAAACTTGAAATGATATCATCATTACCATCCATACTGTGGAAAAATGAAAAACATATATATAATGCTCAAAAAGATATCTTAACTATCATAAAGAATGCAGATGGATAGATATATAAACCAAAAGCAAAATCAAAATCAAAATGGCAAAATATCAGAGACAGAAACCTAGAAAAAAAAAGAAACCCTAATTCTTCAATTTTTAAACCAAATCAATCAAAAATATTTCAATAACAGTCAATCAATGGATAAACTTACTCGATTTAGTTGAAATTTGGTTTGATTCTTCAGCTTTCTTTTTCTTCCTGGATTGCTTTCTCTATCTCTATCTCTAATCGAGCTCTCTAATCGCCATAATAGCCATAATCCCAAACACGTCTAGGTGGGGAAGCCTCTTGCTATTCTCAATCACGTGAGTTGTGCGTGGATGGAGGGTTTGATTAATTAAATGAGGTGGACGCCACGCAAGACCAAAATTGCCAACATGGGTGCCAACTAGGAAGGGTTTAACGGTGGATGGATGGGAGATAGACAGAAGGACGTAATAATCATGAAATCAATAGTTTAAGGATGAAAAGGTAGCGAAAAATAGTTTAAGGACGAAAAGGTAAAACTTAAAATAGTTTAAGGACGAAAAAGGTACTTTTGTCTATATGTAGATATACAAATGGAGAATGAAAGGGTAATGATAAGGATTCCCAAATGGCTAGATCAGAAGAGGCACAACAATGGTCGAGTAGTAATGTCAGAGGGTTCAGCGGTGGCGACTGGAGACAATGAAGACAACATCAGAAGACGAAAGTGACGACGACAAAAAATGATGTGGCGGCAAGAGGCCACGGCAGCCGGCAACGATGTACATTGTGTTTGACGAACGCATTTCGACAGTAAAGACGAGACGGTGGTTTGTGAGGAGGGGGTTTGATGACACTGAATAGTTAGGGTTCTAATTGAGATTAATGGTTAACGATGATAAGGTTCTTAATTGAGATTTTTTTTTGAAAGAATTCATCTTTTCTTTGTTTAGGTATCCATATAATTAAATATATCATATATCTATAATACAATAGAGATCACATCTAACCGTCACACAATCGATGGCCAAGATTGAGTTTGAGAAAACATAACTGGTGGCTAGGATTGAATATGAAAAATAAATTTGCTTTTAACTTCCCACTCTGCTACAACGGTTACTACCTCTCTAACCGCCACACAAAGAGTGATTCAGATTTAATCTCTCAAAAGACAAAGAGCGGCCTAGATTTAAAGTTGGAAAAAACAAAAAAAAACTCCCCTACACCGGTTACTAACTAATATAAATAATTAATAATTTTTATTAACAAAATTGAATTTTACTATGTTGACAGTTAAAAAATAATTATTAATTTTAAGTATTAAGCTAAATGGTAAATTTACTAACAAATATTTTTGTACTGTGCTATTGCTTTCTTGATAATGTCTATTTTGCTTGATTTTTATTTTTGTAGAACTTTTGCTACTCATGGAGTCTTTGAGAGGGATAGCAGGCTTGGTATTCAATATAATACCTTTTTGCTGTCAAATAACTACTGTTAAATATTTATGTGAATATTGTTAAATGTTTATGTGAATATGGCATTTGTACAGTTATGATGGTCTGTGGTTGGTTGTTTTGTTGTTCTTATTTTCTCCGTTTTCACTCACAATCTGTTTGTGAAAATGCCTCATTACCTCAGTATTTATTTGGCTATATTTGGATCGGGGCGATACAACTACTGTACTAAGAGGCTAAGATGAAAGTCTTAAGCTAGGTAGAAAGATGGTAGTGAGTAGAATATGTTCTTTTAGGGGGTGGTGTGGGGTTGTGTGGGGGGGGGCGAATTCATCCTTTTTTTTAATTTTTATACAGTCATTTTTGTATTGTCACCGTGCGATCCGCACGGGTGGGTAATACTAGTATTCATACAATAACTAACAAACTATTTTATTTAATTTAAAATATAATTTTTGTGAGCTTCTCTCTTCAAAAACTTCAAAAGAAAAATTAGATTTTTTTTAATTCAAAAGAAGAATTATTTATGTGTTTTCTTAAGAAAAATAATTATTCAACTGTTTAAAAAAATTATTCTTTTTATTTGATCTCCATGTTATTAACACCTTCTTCTTTTTTTAAAAAAAACACCTTTTTTTACATTTTACATTATAGAGCCTTCATGCTTAATAAATACTCCCTCCGTCCTGCTCGAAAGGGCACAAATTTCTTTTTTGGGCGTTCCATTTGAAAAGGGCACAACCCAAAAATGGAAAGTTGTTTATTACTTCTTTATTTGTGGGACCCACTTGTCATACTCTCACAATAAATATCCACTAACTATTCTCTACCCCACTTTCTCTTTCCTACATCACCTTTCACTCACAACATTTATTCCACTATACACTTTTTCTCTTTCCTACATCACTTTTCTTAATTCTCATGCAAGACGCAAATTTTGCCCTTTCGGGCGGGACGGAGGGAATAGACATTTGTGGTCAGTAATTTGAAATTTCAAACTTTCAACCTGCTGCATTTGTCATGTCATCAATCTCCGTTAATATAGTTACACCCATTACAAAAACAATAAATATTTAGGGACGAAAACGAAACGTTCAAAGGTTAAGGACCAAAATTGTATTCTGCCTTTTAATTTTTTGATGTCACGTACTATTTATTACTACTAGTTAGTAACCCGTCGATACTCGACGGGGCATAATAATAGTAATTGATTAAGAAATAAAAAGTTAATTATTAAACTGTGATTTTATGCCCACCCTTATGGTTATTTAGGAGAATTATGATTATTTAGATACTCATTCTCTGTCTTGGGATCGATCATCCATCAGTTGCATATTCAACTTGTGTAGTGTTAGAAGCGCTTATCAAACTTCAAACAATTATAACATCCAAAAGCGGAGAAGAGAAACTATAAGTTTTTTACTTATGAACCATGAAGAGCGTTTCAGCAGAGAGTACATTCTTAACCTTACCCCCCCCTCTCCTAGTTTTGGACAGCAATGCAGGGTATAAAACATTAATATGAAGTTCCAGGGTTCGGGTCGAAAGTTGACACAAATCACCTTTCGTGTTGGGATGAATTTTGTATTTCAAAAACTGTATACATATTCTTCATCATCAAGAAATTCAGCATTCTTTGTAGCTCCACCGCAACCCCTGCTGATAGCCATTGTCACATGTCAAATTTACAAGGAAACGATATATTTTTATAGTGTGAATTGGTCGTATTTTCATAGATATTAAAGCCATTGTCACATGTCAAATTTACAAGTGAGATATTCATAGAAAGCAAAGACAAGCATGCCCTCAAGCATTATCTTCCCTAATTCAATTATATTTACCGCACACGGCGGCATGCCCACAACTTAATGTAAAGAAGATAAAATATGCAGACCAAAGTTTACAAACAAAGAATTTTAATATCAGGGCAACACAACTGCTTATAGAGCACTGCTCACAACAACTTCTTCTCAAGCAGCACATTCTTTGAAAACAGATACAATAGTGGTAGTATTTCAACGGGAGAGAGATTGATTAATTATATGGTCTGTGATAGCAGAATCCAAGAAAAGCCAGCACTAATTAAACCAAAGGCAAACATAGACTTAATAAAAGTTGTTCAACTCATCAAACAGTACTTCAGAAAAGAAAAATAAAAATAAAAAAGATAGTGCTTGATGAAAACATAAGAAACTACATAGAGCAAATATGAATGCCACCAATTCATATAGAAAAGATGAGAAATTCGATCCTAAATCTGCATTTTATCTCTAAAGCTCACATCAGAACTGGATATAAATACAACTCTTATTAGCCATTATTTTTGTCATGATCACACTCGAATGATGCTCAGAATCAATAACTGTGCTCCTTGTATTTGAGTTTAGAGGTTCTTCATCCATATAATTTGTTATATCATTGCAATTCCTGTTTTTCAAATATGGACATTGATGCAACAGGAGAATATCATAGATATGAGCAGAGGAAAGACCTACAAAGTACTTGAACCATGATACTAAGACCCCTTAATTTAGAGAGACAGGGAGAGACAAAAAAAATGGAACTTGGCATACCTGTTGAAAAAGAAAATTGTTTTGGACATCAAACCATCATCTTAATTGGGTCATCAATAACAATTTCTATAAAAAAAAATCCAAATAAAAATACACCATCCTTTGATGTAAGATGCCCAAGAACTGTGTACTATGATGCTTATGTGGGTTTTCTTGTTATAGTTTCTTCCAACTGATAAAAATAAATAGAATGAATCACCTAAACTATTTTGAATAAGTTAGATAAAACCCTTATCAACTTGGACAAAATCTCGGAGGTTAAATTATGTTGAATACTGATCTTTTCAATTCATGCATATGTGTTTTAGCCTATGAAATGATGCCACACGGAATTCCACATCATAATTATATATGGCGCATTGTGGAATCAACTTTAAACCCGAACCCTGGAACTTCATATTAATTTATGCTCTGTGATAGCAGAATCCAAGAAAAGTCAGCACTAATTAAACCAAAGGCAAACAGAGACTTAATAAAAGTTGTTCAAGTCATCAAATTGTAATTCAGAAAAGAAAAAGAAAAAGAAAAAAGATAGTGCTTGACGAAAAATAAGAAACTACATAGAGCAAATATGAATGCGGTCACCAATTCATATAGAAAAGATGAGAAATTCGATCCTAAATTTGCATTTTATCTCGAAAGCTCACATCAGAAATGGATATAAATATGACTCTTATTAGCCATCATTTTCGTCATGATCACTCTCGAATGATGCTCAGAATCAATAACTGTGCTCCTTGTATTTGATTTTAGAGGTTCTTCATCCATATAATTTGTTTTATCATTGCAATTCATGTTTTTCAAATATGGACTTTGATGCAACAGGAGAATATCATAGATATGAGCAGAGGAAAGACATACAAAGTACTTGAACCATGATACTAAAGCCCCTTAATTTAGAGAGACAGAGAGAGACAAAAAAATGGAACATGGCATACCTGTTGAAAGAAAATTGTTCTGGACATCAAACTATCATTATCATCATAATTGGGTCATCAATAACAATTTCTGCAAAAAAAATATCCAAATAAAAACACACCAGCCTTTGATGTAAGATGCCCACGAACTGTGTACTATGATGCTCATGTGGGTTTTCTTGTTATAGTTTCTTCTAGCTGATAAAAAAATTAGAATGAATCTACCTAAACTATTTTGAATAAGTTAGATAAAACCCTTATCAACTTGGACAAAATCTCGGAGGTTAAATTATGTTGAAGACTGATCTTTCCAATTCATGCATATGTGCTTTTGCCTATGAAATGATGCCACATGAAATTTTACGTCATAACTACATGTGGCACATTATGGAATCAGCTTTAGACCCAAACCCTGGAACTTCATATTAATTATATGCTCTGTGATAGTAGAATCCAAGAAAAGTCAACACTAATTAAACCAAAGGCAAACAGAGACTCAATAAAAGTTGTCCAACTCATCAAATAGTACTTCAGAAAAGAAAAAAGATGTGCTTGATGAAAACATAAGAAACTACATAGAGCAAATATGAATGCGACCAGCAATTCATATAGAAAAGATGAGAAATTCGATCCTAAATCTGCATTTTATCTCTAAAGCTCACATCAGAACTGGAAATTGATTAAAGAATAAACAAACAAAATTGGAATGACCTCAGATGACCATAAAAGAAAGGAACCAGAGGCAACTATGAGACCAATAGATAGATCCAAAAATGTGAGAAGCATCATAACCATGTTCTAATAGAGATCTATTGTTTATTCGATTAATAATAGTTTCTGATGGCTTGTGTTCAGCTGTTAGGTTAAAATATTGTGAGATTTAACATACACTCCCTTCGTCTCAATTTTTTTTTGGCCACCCGGTTTATTGTTTTCAATAAAACCTCACTTTAGTTTTCTCTTGTAAATGTAAAAGGTTGTAAGTTCTTTAATTTAGGTAGGGGTGTGATGGGGAAGTGAATCGTTACAGTTGATTGGGTTCTTACGTGGGAAATAAATGAGAAGGACTGAAAAGAAAATGTGGCCAATATAAATGAGACCAATGGAATACATCTTAATGCAATTAAGAAAGAAAATATCAGATGGCGAGTTTCACAATCTAGTCACAAAAATCTTTCCCAACAATCCTTGATATTTCATTTACTCTAGGGCTTCAAGACTTCTGTTCAAGCCCTTTACTATAGCATCATTGCAATACTGAATATATAAGAGTTTCAAAATCATATACATTCATAAGGGATTCAGCCACTGATATTAGCTTGGCAGATCATAGCATGGAACTTATTTTGGATAATGATATTAAATGACCTCAGATGACCATAAAAGAAAGGAAGCAGAGGCAGCTATGAGACCAATAGATAGACCCAAAAATGTGAGAAACATCATTACCATGTTCTAATAGAGATCTATTGTTTATTCTATTAATAATGGTTTCTGATGGCTTGTGTTCAGCTGTTAGGTTAAAAAATTGTGAGATTTAACATACACTCCATTCGTCTAAATTTTTTTGGTCACCCGGTTTATTGTTTTCAATAAAACCTCACTTTAGTTATCTCTAGTGAATGTAAAAGGTTGTAAGTTCTTTATTTAGGTAGGGGTGTAATGGTGAAGTGAATCATTACAGTTGATTGGGTTCTTACGTGGGAAATAAATGAGAGGGACTAAAAAGGAAATTTGTCCAATATAAATGAGACTAATGGAATACATATGAATGCAACTAAGAAAGAGAATATTAGATGGCGAGTTTCACAAGTTAGTCACAGAAATCTTTCCCAGCAATCCTTGATATTTCATTTACTCTAGGGCTTCAAGACTTCTGTTCAAGCCCTCTGCTATAGCATCATTGCAAGACTAAATATATAAGAGTTTCAAAATCGTATACATTCATAAGGGATTCAGCCACTAATATTAGCTTGGCAGATCATAGCATGGAACTTATTTTGGATAAGGATATTAAATGGAACTGCAAAAAGAGATTATTTCAGATGAGTTGATAACTTTAACCTGAAATTGTACTACTTCCTTCCATTGAAATGAGGGTTCATTGTTTGAAAGAATTTGTCTTTCTTTTTCTCGTGAAGTTACTAACTTCAACTATTATTTTCTTCCAGTATAAGGAATCATGTGATATGAATACAGATGAGAAAATTGAAGAAGCTGGAAAGAAAAAAGAAGAAGGAATTGCCTTCTTCAAGGCAAGAACATATGATACCTCTTTTGGAGAAGAAGAGAAGAGACGGGCGAAAGCTTTGAAGGTGAGTTGTAATCTGAGCAATGCTGCCTGCAAGCTGAAATTAAACGATTATAAACAAACCGAGAAGCTTTGCACCAAGGTATAACAAAAATCGTTATGAAATAAAATAAATAGATAGTTACATGTTTCTTCTCTGTATTAAAATAAAAGAGACTAAAAAAAAATGAAAACCTCTACGTGCAGAAAGCAATGAATATACTGGATTCTCTATGTTATAACATCAACCAGATTTACAAAAATGGCTTATTTGTATTCCCTGATCAGGTCCATGGCGAAGTGGAAAACGGAGGCAAATAATTAATTGCAGAAAAATAAGGGAATAGTGTAGAATTACCTTGGAAGGTTATGGAATCACTCAGATGTTTCTAACAAATTTACTGATTAAAAAAAACGCAGATAGAATAATATGAAGACGTCGTTATAAGAAGAGGTGAGAGTCCTAATACTATAGAACTTCTTTTAGTTTAGTTGCTGATGTTCATTAAGTATATCTAGCCAATTGAAATTCAATTTCAAATGTATTTGATTTATTAAGATTCGTATACCTCAGTCACGGAATTGGAATTTGGGATCAGCTTTAGATTCGGATTTCATCAATTTAATATTTGAAGCAGTTTTGTGAAACAACTCATATTTATCTAAACGTGTAATTATTAAACCAAAATTAACCAAAAAAATTAAAACATGGAAACAACTTTAGATTCGGATTTCATCAATTAAAAATTTGAAGTAGTTTTGTGAAACAACTCCTATTTATCTAAACCTGTAATTATTAAACCAAAAAAATTTAAAACTTGGAAACTATAAAATAATGCCTTTGTACATTCAACAAAATCTGCTCTGTCATCTTTGTGATCTTTATTTTTTCAATAAAATAATTATAACTAAATCATATTTAGATTCCAATTAAGCTCAGGGTGTCACATATAATTATGACATGAAATTTCATGTGGCTAATTATGAGAATAGAATTTTACTCTCCTATATAATATTTATAGATTCTAAAATATTAATGCACCCACTTATTACACTCACAATAAATCTTCTTATTTCACTTTCTCTCTCGTACTTAATTACTTTTCATAATTTCAAAATTATTTTTTCTTTAATTTCTAGCATTCATTTTTAGTAATCAATAATATGGCACGAAGAGAATATTTTTTATCCATATTTTTTCTTTTGTTTTTTTAAATACTTCAGAAATTATTATGAGTAAGGTAGATTGTAAGGACAAGTATTATGAAACGGAAAGTACTCCATCCGTCCCGTTCGAAAGGGCATTTTTGTGTTCTTGCACGGAAATTAAGAAAAGTGATGTAGGAAAGAGAAAAAATGTATAGAGAAATAAATGTTGTGAGTGAAAGGTGATGTAGGAAAGAGAAAGTGGGGTAGGGAATAGTTAGTGGATATTTATTGTGAGAGTATGACAAGTGGGTCCCACAAATAAAAAATTAATAAAAACTTTCCATTTTTGGGCTGTGTCCTTTCAAATAGGACGCCCAAAAAGAAAATTTGTGCCCTTTCAAACGGAACGGATGGAGTATCTTTTAAAAAAAATTGTTTACATGATTGATTAAGTATACATTTTGAATACATATAATATTAGTCTGTATTGAAATATATCTCACAATCCCTTTTGAGTTGGTCTGGTGAAAAATGCGTTTCTCCATATCTGTATGGAGAAACGGGTTTTTTAATATATTCAAAAACCGGCAACCATTTCAATTAAACCGGTTCTATTATCCAAAAACCTACAAAAACCTAGATAAATTCAATATTTGCGTAGATTAACACAGAGACACACTACAACGATCACAGCAAATGGAGACGAGCAGGACAGTTCAATCAAAATGAATATCAAGAAACAATACAGAAATCGATATTGATTAAATCAGGTAATATGAACCAAATCAACAACTACTGTTTTTAATTTTAATCAACGTTTATTGTACTAAGGTCGATTGTTATTGTACATTTCCAGAGATTGATCTACGTAATTTTGGATCTATCCATCAATAGCATAAATGGAAGCTCAATTACATGACGTATATTCGAAATATCACAAATCGATATTCTCCAAATTCTACACAAATCGATATTCTCCAAATTACAGTTTAATCTCTATATCCATACCCGCATATTTATATAAATTATATCCAGATATTTATATAAATGATATCCGTAAGTACCAAAAATGTATATCCGTAAATGTGTAAGGTACATATCCGTAAATTTATATTAATGATATCCGTAAGTACCAAAAATGTATATCCGTAAATGTGTTAGGTACATATTCAGAAATTGCTTATTGGCTTTGGCATTGACCTTGTCCTTGACCTTGATTTTGTACTTAGCCTTGGCCTTGACCATGGCCAAGTCCAAAGGCCAATGCCAATTATATATCCAGAAGTATGTGAATTTATATCCGTAAATGTGGTTGGTGCATATCCGTAAATAAATGTGTACAAATGGTAAGTACATTGATATCCGAAGTCCAAGGCCAAGGCCACGGTCAAGCCCAAGGCCATGGCCAAGCCTCGACTTGGCCTTGGCCTTGGCCATTGCCATGGACAAGTTGGCCTTGGCCTTGAACTTGTCATGGATTTGGCCTTGGCCTTGGCCTTGGCCAAGTCCAAGGCCAAGGCCAATTATATCCGTAAGTATGTGATTGTATATCCGTAAATGTGGTAGGTGCATATCCGTAAATTGATGATAGTTTCTTGATATACATTTGATAATTTCTGGATATAGAATTGATAGTTTCTGGATATAAAATTGATAGTTTCGGATATACTTACTATTGAATTCAAAGAGTAATAAATGTGTACAGCTTGGTAAGTGCATTGATATCCGTAAAACTATAAAATGAGTATCCGTAAACCTTCAAATGTATATCCGTAAACTATCAAATGAATATCCGTAAACAATAAAATGTATATCCGTAAAGTACCAATTTGAATATCCGTAAACACACAATTAACCATGTCCGTAAACATTAAAATGTATATCCGTAAAGTACCAATTTGAATATCCAGAAACTTTAAACTGGCAATGTACTAGGTCAAAGGATATGGCCATGTCCTTGGCCAAGGCCAATGCTATATCCAGAAATACCATAAAGTATATCCAGAAATTATCTATTGAATATCCAAAAACAATAAAATGTATATCCAGAATGTACCAATTTAAATATCCAGAAACACACAATTGACCATGTCCAAAAACAATAAAATGTATATCCGTAAAAGTACCAAGTTGAATAACCAGAAACTTTAAACCGGCAATGTACTATGCCAAGGGATATGGCCATGTCCTTGCCAAGGCCAATGATATATCCGTAAACTACAAAAATGAATATCCGTAAACTTTCAAAATGAATATCCGTAAACTAACTAACTATCGCCTTTTCTTGCAAAATCATATTCTCCTATTGATTTAGAATCTCAAATTCAACAACCTACAGATCCTGAAACTGGGCTACAAATAGGTTTTCTCTCTTAACTTTATTGACATATTGCTTTAGAATTACTGATTTCATATAACATTATTCTTTTTAATATATTTTGTGTGTGCAAGAATCAGAATGGCGAGGACCCTAATATTGATATAAGCAAAAATTTGCCGGGAACAAAAGCAAAGACATGGGAGGAATTGTACAAACCGTATAAACTTCATGCAAATGCACTAGTATTTAGTATTAAGTTGTCAACAAATCATGTTTCAAAAAAGACTTCAAGGATATTAGACAAGCTATTCCGTTGCTCATGTGAAGGAGTTACTGAGATCAACCCAAGAGGATAAAATCAGTTGTTCCATCACCGCTGATGTTAATGAAGTTCAAATTCCTTCACCCGGTTGAACACCTCGATGTTACCAAAACAACAAAAGAGAAGGAGAAATTACATAAAGAGGACTCAATGTAAGGCTCTTTTGAGGGCAAAATTGCTAAAAGAGGAAGATATGTATGTTGTTGACCGCCATGTTACAGAGCACAATCATCCAATGACAAGGACAGATTGGAACCATTTCAAGCGTAGTGAAAGGTGTATCTCAGAAGATCGGGGGTGAAATAATTGAAATAATGGAAGAAGCTGGTATAAAACCAACCGATGGATATAGTCTTTTGGTAAAAGCAACTGTGGAGAGGAACATGTTGGTCACACAAAGAAAGATCATGTCAATTTTGTTCGAAACTTAGAATGGAAAAAATTGAAAATGGTGATGCTCGAATGTTGTTGATAGGCTTTTTGAAATTTCACCGGAAGATCGAGGGTTCTATTTTAAAATCAAATTTGATGATGAAGGAAGACTTGGGGCTATATTTTGGAGAGATAGTATGATGAAGGAAGATTACAAGCTCTATGGAGATCTGATTATATTTGACACAACTTATACTACAAACAGATACAATCTTATTTGTGCCCCAATAGTTGGCATTAATAATCATTGGAACACTGTCATGTTTGGTTGTGCTTTCATAGCAAATAAAAAAAAGAAACATTTGTCTGGTTGCTTAAGCAGTTTAGAAAATCAATGGGAGGAAAAGAACCAAAAAAAATATTTACAGACCAAGACCAAGCAATGTCAAATGCAATTGAAGAGGTATGATTATAAAATTCCATAATCAGTTCTTTTATAATATTTCTTATCTAGTATTTTATTTGTGCTATATAGTTCTAAAAATAATTCAGATGTGCCTTAACTTTGCCCAGATGTCATTGGTGTTTATATCCGTGAACTACCGATTGAATATCCGGTAGCTAGTCATTCTAAAGTATCTGGTTATTCAATATAAAGTTTCTTGGATATTCAATTTGGTAGTTTCTGGATTTTCTTTTGGTAGTTTCTCGGATATTCAATTGTTAGTTTCGACATGGCCAAGGCCTAAGCCATGACAAAAAATTGGTCAATGTAAATTTATTGTATGTTAATATCCGTAGCATATAATGTTAATATCCGTAAACTTTATTATAATACGTATTTGAAGGGCGTACGAGGCATAGGCTATGTTTATGGCACATCCAACAAAATGTTGTATCCCACTTTGGACAATTGAAGACAAATGAAGATTTTAAAAAAGAATTTGATCATTGTTTAATGGGATGTACCGGTGAGGATGAATTTGAAAGTTGTTGGGAGTCAATGCTGGTGAAATACAATCTCGTTGAAAATTCCCGGTTCAAGCGTCTATATGGACTACGGGAGAAATGGTGCACAGCTTTAAGCACAAATTTCTTCTCACTGAATATTGTCATCCCAAAGAAGCGAGAGCACAAATCATGCCCTTTGTTTCAAAGCAAACGAAACACATCCCTCACTCAGTTCTTTGACATATTCAATGAAACAGCTTAAAAGTTGGAGGAATACCGAACAAGAGAAGGAATTTCAAGCATCAATCTCGGTCCTCCTCAACTGCATGTATGGTGGTATCATAAAACAAGCAAATTTGAGGTATACACACCACGTATATTCAAGTTCTTTGAGATTGAGGTAAAACGAGCTTTTCCCCGCCGTATACAAATTTGGAGATGAAAGTGATGAAGATTGCAGATTCATACATGTTGCTCATGAGAAGTACCCGGATAAATATGAGAGTGTACTCTTTGTTAGGAATGATGAAAGTGTAACAGCTTGTATGCAAACGCAATCGCTTACTACAGCCGGTTGGTTGTGCTTTCATTGCATAAAGGCGCCGAATTTGTCAAATGTCACAAGGATACCGTATATCTACATTGAAAAAAGGTGGACAAAGATGGCAAAAAGATGTATGGGACAAAGTCTATCAAGGAAAAGATAATACATCAACAGAGAAAAATGAATTCATTCCTGGAAACAAAAGATGGCAATGAAATACCACAACTCGATGATGGCTTGTCATGAAAACAGAGCCGCAAAAAAGATACTCGGAAGATGGGTTCAATAGAGACTCACTTCTTATACAACAATTGTTGTCGGAAAATCAACAGAATGTAGATCTACGACAAGTGTTAATGATAGTGTTGGTTCGTAAAGTATAACAAGTGCTCTAGCTGTGATGGATCCAATTCGTGCAAATACAAAGGGCGTAAAATGAAAGCTAAAGACAAAGTTTGATAGAAGAAAGCCAATCACTGATGAGTTTGGTTCAAAAACACCAAATGAACATTTGATTTAATAGTTTTTAGATTGAAGTACAATTTATTAAGTTGACTAGTTAAATATTTTATACACAGATATTTGATGTTTTTATGTTCGTAAATGACTAGTTAAATGTTTTTATCAATTATATCCAAGTATGTGAATGTATATCCGTAAATGTAGTAGGTGTATATCCAGAAATTGATGATAGTTTCTTGATATACATTTCTAAGTTTCTGGATATAGAATTGATAATTTCTGGATATAGAATTGATAGTTTCTGGATATAGAATTGATAGTTTCTGGATATACTTACTATTGAATTCAAAAAGTAATAAATGTGTACAAGTGGTAAGTGCAATGATATCCAGAAGTCCAAGGCCAAGGCCATGGTCATGGCCAATGCCATGGCCAAGCCTTGGACTTGGCCTTGGCCTTGGCCTTGCCATGGACAAGTTGGCCTTGACCTTGAACTTGTCATGGATTTGGCCTTGGCCAATTATATCCAGAAGTATGTGAATGTATATCCAGAAATGTGGTAGGTGCATATCCAGAAATTGATAATTGGTTCTGGATATAGAATTGATAGTTTCTGGATATTCAAATTAAGATTTTCTGGATATAGAATTGATAGTTTCTGGATATACTTACTATTGAATTCAAAGAGTAATAAATGTGTACAGTTGGTAAGTTCATTGATATCCAGAATTCCAAGGCCAAGGCCATGGTCAAGGCCAAGGCCATGGCCAAGCCTTGGCCTTGGCCTTGGCCTTGGCCTTACCATGGACAAAAGTTGGCCTTGGACTTGAACTTGTCATGGATTTGGCCTTGGCCAAGTCCAAGGCCAAGGCCAAGGTCAATTATATCCAGAAGTATTTGAATGTATATCCAGAAATGTGGTAGGTGCATATCCAGAAGTCCAAGGCCAAGGCCATTGTGAGGACCCCGACCCGGAACCTACACGTGTCCCGAGCTGGAGCGTCCTCAAACTAACCCAAATTACCTAAACTTTTAAAAACTTTTATTTAACTTTCACATAAACACAACCATTTCAAAATAACTCTACTCCTTCCCACATTGGCGGAAGAGTTGACCAACCTTGAAAGTAATAAACGATTTTAGTTACAAAAAGATGTCGAATATAAAATAGAATTTGAGTTTATGAATACAACCCTTTAAAAGAATTATACCAACATACACTTTCTACACCAACTTATACATAACCCGACAATTCCCAAAATACCACTTCTAAACTCCTTTCCGCCCTTACTTGGTCGGTCCACCTGTCTCGGGATCTAAAACATTAAAGGGAGAGGGGTGAGAATAAATCTCAGCAAGCTATTATGAATGCAAAGAATATGCCATATAAGATGCAACACATAACAAGTTGCATATAACACATTGGAAAAATTTGTAAACACCTTACATTACCTTGGTTTACCTTTTCCCTTCGAACATTAGTCGTACAACATTGGGTATAATAATACTCCAATCTTACAAGTAGCCGCTTAAGCAATACTCACATCTTATAAGACCCGTTTTCGTGGAACCAAATAAGATAGTAGCAACTCTGTAAGGCTTTTGGCTCACTACAGATGCTATAACCCCAACCTTGTGGCCACAGGAGGGATGGTCAGCAGTATAACATAATCCGATCACATTAGGTCACACTTCCATAATTGATCGTATTATGTTATACCCCAATATCGGTGATTAACACATTATCAAGCACATAATAGTTACTTGAAATATAATCCACAACCCGGATAAGCAATATAGCCACATGGTAAAATATACTCATGTTCAACAAATCTCATAGTGTAACATTTATTTAAAACACTATGCATAAATAAGCAATATAGCCACATGGTAAAATATACTCATGTTCAACCAATAATCATAGTGCAACATTTAAGTACTACACTAAGCATAATACAATCCATGAGTATGTACTCAAATAAGACAATGAGATATCATCAGCCCATCTTATTTAGTCATTATACTACAATATATGATCTCAATAAGGATCCACGTTAACTCTACCAAGTTAGAGTCACACTTAATAAACTGCCAAATGATTTCTAAGTCGGAGATAGAATGCTTCAGTATTTCCATTTAAACCCAATTAAGGTGCCATTAAATGTTCTAATTATAACTTAAGTTAAAAGGACTAATTCATATCCGGTTGGGATTAGCTTCCACTACCTCATCATGGTTAGGGATCATTCCAAGTGATTACTAGTAAAAATTAGCAAGAAAGAAGACTTAAAAAGTTCTGGCACCATGGGCGACCGCCCATGCCACTTGGGCGACCGCCCAAGTGGTTTTCAAAGGACTCAAGCTACTGCCCTCTTGGGCGACCACTCACTACCTCTTGGGCGACCGCCCAAGAGGAAATTCCAAGGCAAGCACTTACTGACAACATGGGCGGCCGCTCAAGCCCCCATGGGCGACCGCCCAAGAACCTTTCCAGCCATTCTCAGATTTCCAAAACCCCTTTTTCTTATTTTCTTTTCCTTTTACCCAACCTCATATCCATAAATGCCAAAGGATTTCTATCTTCAAAATCCTCATCCTATATCATTTAACTCAAAGTAACCTAACCTAAATCTAGATCATTTATCAATTGATTTTCCACCCATTTTCTCTACCACATTTTAAGTTAAATCCTTTGAACTAACTTCACCCATTTAACTAACCCAATTCAAGTTTTCATTCTCTAAATCTAACTCCACCCATTTCTTTCATTCTTTAACACTTCCAAGAACAACAACATCCTTCCATAACTTAAACCAATTCCTCCATTCTAAGAAGGTTTCCAAGCATCAACAATCATTTAACAAAATAACATTCATAGATTATGAACATTTAAAGAAGGGAAAGTCATAATAACTCACCTTAGGTTTTTAGAATAGAATGTTGATCTTCTTAGCTTGATTTGTTCCTCTAGATGATCCAAACTCAAAAATGCTCTTGGACTTGAAAATGGTGTAGAAATGGACTAGCTACAAGGCTTGGAATGGAGAGGCTTTCAATGGAAGTTCCATGGAGGAAAATTAAGAAGAAGATGAAGAATGATGAAGGAGGGGGTTAGAGGGGTATGGGGGAAGTAAGAGAGTATGGTGGTGGAGCGAGGGGTTTGACAAATGGGTACAAGGAGGATGAGTAAATTAAGGGGAGGCATGGCCCCCCATGCCACCCAACTCAAGGATTTCACATTTTAATAATTAACCCATCCCAAAATCATTTATCTATCCAATTTAACCTCCTTCTACTATTTATTCATTTCCTATTATTATATTTTCCTTTAGAACATTATTTTATTTCCCAAACATTTCATCCTAATATAAGAATTTAAAGATATAAAGTAAACATATAAAGTTAACATTAATATTAAAAGCATATAATGTAATATTAAAATTGTGCCTAGGGTTAGGGTCGTTACAGCCATGGTCAAGGCCAAGGCCATGGTCAAGGCCAAGGATAAGTTCAATGCCAATTAAAGTTTCTGGGTATTCAATATGGTTGTTTCTGGATATAAATTTTGTTAGTTTCTGGATATTCAAATTAAGAGTTAAAACTGGCACTTCAAACCAAACTATGACACTTCAGATCTAAAGAAAATAATATTATACAGTAGATATTATTCATTAAAAACAAAAAAACTACAAACAAACAAACCACACAACACATAACAAATTATTTATTCTTGCTCTCCATAAACTTATAGAGTGCAGAGTGCTTGAACATATCATGCTCTCCATAAGCTTTAGTTGCCCCACGATCCTTGGCATGTAACAGAAGAGAATCCCAAATCCATGTTGATTTCTTGCTGTTCTTATTGTCACAGAATGGGCAGTGAAGTTTATCTGAACTGTTCCACAAACTATAATATCCCTCCTTAATATCTTCTAAGAAACCTGAAATTTTTTAGCAGCTCTTTCTTCTTCATAATCTTCAACATTTTTCTCAGACTTGACTGACCTACTCGTACTCATACCGAGAAATTGATTGCTTTTTAGATGAAATTTAGAAATAAAAAAGAAGTGAAGATCTAACTTATTTATACTGAATCCGTGACTGTTTTTGTTTGAAATTTGGCACTATTGAATCCATGATTTTTTTTTGAAATGTAGTTAACTATTGAATCCGTGACTGATTTTGTTTGAAATTTGGCACTATTGCTTATGGACAAAATGAAGCAGTACTAGTTGGGATAACTATTGAATCCGTGACTGTTTTTGTTTTTTTATTACTCAACTTGGAACACCTAACTTGGAACACTTGTCCAAAATCAAGTTCAAGGCCAATTAAAGTTTCTGGGTATTCAATATGGTTGTTTCTGGATATAAATTTTGTTAGTTTCTGGATATTCAAATTAAGAGTTTCTGGATATAGAATTGATAGTTTCTGGATATTCATATTGAATGTTTCTGGTTATACATTTTGTAGTTTCTGGATATTCAAATTAAGAGTTTCTGGATATAGAATTGATAGTGGATATACTTTAATGGTCAAAAAAGCATTCAAACTTACTATTGAATTCAAAGAGTAATAAATGTGTACAAAGTTGGTAAGTGCATTGAATTCATTGACCAACTTTTTGGTGGTTTCAAGTACTCGCCTATATAAATCTGTCCAAAGGTAAGCATATACATCAAGTTCAAGAAAAATTCTACCTTTAATAATTTTTCTAGTGATGAACAAAGGCAAGGGAAATTCTGGGGAGCCAACTTTGGGTGATTCAAATGATGACAAAAGTTGGAAAATATACATGGTGTGCTACCAAAAATTGCTCAATGGTCATCTTGTTGTTTTGCAGCCTTCTTCTGCAAATGGAACTCCCTCATTTCGTTGTCCATTGGAGCCATATAATGGACACAATTGTAGGGATAAGGATTATGTGGGGATAGTCAAACATGCTCATGAGTTTGTCAACGCTCACAACATTGATGAAGCTGCTAGGATTCACCACAAGGATTTGGAAATGTATTTGGAATATATTTTGAATGAATATGATCCAAAAAACAAATTGAATGACAATGTAGATGATGATGGAGCAGGTGGTAGTGGTAGTGTTTAATGGTTACTAAATTCTGTTTTTAATATTTTTGTGTTTGATGTATTTTGTAATATAGGTGATGTATTGTTAACCGTGACTGTTTTTGTTTGAAATTTGGCACTATTGAATCCATGATTGTTTTTGTTTGATATGTAGTTAACTATTGAATCCATGACTTCAGCCAACCAATGTGTCTTTTCACTTTGAAAAGACATGACTTACTATTGAATTCAAAGAGTAATAAATGTGTACAGATGGTAAGTGCATTGAATTCAAAGAGTAGTAAATGTATGTGCATTGAATTCATTGAGCAACTTTTTTGACTGGTTTCAAGTACTCATCCTATATAAATACCATACAACACCACTCCTACCATCACAACAAAAAAAAAACAAATTTCTCAAAATGAATAACAACAACAACAACCAAGCTCAGCAGGACGAAAGTTCTGATTCTGATATAGGGTTTTCAGCCTGAGGAGGTTGAATATGTAGATGATATTGTGGATGTTCCGCCTAGGGTTAGAAGAGAATGGACCCTGGAGCAAAAAGTTGCAAGTCACAGGCGATCAATCCAAAATGGGCGTTTTCCCCTCTATAATGTGAAAAATAAATTGCAATGCCCATTCTGCCCTGCATTAGCTTTCCAACAAGAACATTGACTTGGGACCAACTCTTTGCGCATGCTATTCATCGTGAATCTATTTCTTTATATGGAGAAATATCCAAGGAACAACACATGACACTAGAGCAGCATATGACAGAAATCAATGATGCGAATTAGGGGATGTTGATGTTTGTTCTTGTTATTGTTGCAGATGTTTTAGTTGTTATTGTTGGTTTTTTTTTTTTTGTAATTATATTTAAAATAATTTACTTAGTTTGTTTTCTTTCAATTTTATATACAGAAACTATCAAAAAGTATATCCAGAAATCATCAAAAAGTATATCCAGAAAACATCAAAAGTATATCCAGAAACCATCAAAAAGTATATCCAGAAACTATCAATATGAATATCCAGAAACTCTTAGTTTGAATATCCAGAAACTTTCAAAAAGTATATCCAGAAACAACTAAGTAAATTATATTTAAAATAATTTACTTAGTTTGTTTTCTTTCAATTTTATATCCAGAAACTAACAAAAAGTATATCCAGAAACCATCAAAAAGTATATCCAGAAAATATCAAAAAGTATATCCAGAAACCATCAAAAAGTATATCCAGAAACCATCAAAAAGTATATCCAGAAACTATCAATATGACTATCCAGAAACTATCAATTTTATATCCAGAAACTCTTAATTTGAATATCCAGAAATTATCAAAAAGTATATCAAAAAACAACTATATTGAATACCCAGAAACTTTAAATGGCCTTTGTCATGGATATATCCACAAATACCATAAAGCATATCAAAAATGTATATCCAGAAACTATCTATATGCATATCCAGAAACTTTCAATATGAATATCCAGAAACTATCAATTCACTAAAGTACATTAATTACATCACCAAACCAGATTCCTAATTACATAATTACATACACCTATGAATCTTGTACATTACTTTGTTCTTCTGTTCTTTTTGTTTTCTTCTCTTTTTCAAAAGTGTTTGTTTCAATCATTAAATTATGCTTATCTCTGTTCAATTGACTAAGCAAAAGTGTTGAAAGAATTTCAGCTCGTAGACGGATCCTTTGTTTATCCTACAAAGTAAAAAAAAAAAAATTGTTAAAACATATATATACAAACTCATATAATATAAATATGAATAAAAAAAACTTTAATAGTACCTGACATAACTCAGGGCATGAGTACTTTGATCCTTGAAAATCATTCATCTCAGACATCACATAAACTCCACAATCATGGTTAACATCATTTTCTTTAAGAACCCAATCACATTCCATGTATTCAAATTTATATGTTTTTTTGCCTTCAAAATCATTATAACATGGATGATCAATCTTCTTCAAAAAAGCTTTCATAGGCACATACTGAAAAAATTTAAAGTATAAAATATTAGATAACCAATGAAAACAAAAATGAAAAATATAAAACTGCTTTCGTAAGTTTCAAAACATATACCAATGCTTTCGTAAGTTTCACAACTTCAGCTTTTTTTGCTTGATTCATTGAAAGGTTGTCAAAATAGTGAATGGATTTTGAAGCCATGTTGTACACATATAGTGTAAAGTGCCCACTTTTATTGCTTCCCTTAAAGTATGGGAAAAAAACTGCAAAAAAATAAGTATATCCAGAAATATATTAGGTGACTATCCAGAAATTTCTTATTTGTCTTGGACAAGGCTAAATCTATGGCATTGGCCATGGCATAGGCCTTGGCCTTGGCCTTGGCCTTGGCCTTGGCCTTGGCCTAGGCCTTGGTCATGGATATATCCAGAAATACCATAAAGTATATCCAGAAATACCATAAAGTATATCCAGAAATTACTTTGGTCATGGCATAGGCCTTGGCCTTGGCCTAGGCCTTGGTCATGGATATATCCAGAAATACCATAAAGTATATCCAGAAATACCATAAAGTATATCCAGAAATTACTATGACATGCCATAGGCATTGGCCTTGGCCTTGGCCTAGGCCTTGGTCATGGATATATCCAGAAATACCATAAAGTATATCCAGAAATATCATAAAGTATATCCAGAAATTACTTTGGCCATGGCATAGGCCTTGGTCATGCATATATCCAGAAATACCATAAAGTATATCCAGAAATATATTAGGTGACTATCCAGAAATTTTTTATTTGTCTTGGACATGGCTAAATCCATGGCATAGGCCTTGGCCTTGGCCTTGGCCTAGGCCTTGCTCATGGATATATCCAGAAATACCATAAAGTATATCCAGAAATACCATAAAGTATATCCAGAAATTACTATGGCCATGGCATAGGCCTTGGCCTTGGCCTTGGCCTAGGCCTTGGTCATGGATATATCCAGAAATACCATAAAGTATATCCAGAAATTTTCAATATGATATCCAGAAATGTATTGACAAATGAAAATACATACCAGATCTACTTCTTTCAGATCCATTACATTCCCATCGACATTAACATCATTTTTCCAATACAAAAAAGTTTGAAGCATTTCTGCAGCACCAATACGAGCATTGCAAGAACGTTTCGCCCAAGTAGCCTGTTAATATAAATGATAAACAATGTCTTAAAGAAATTTCATGGATATATACCCTGCAATCGATATATACTTGTAAGTTGTTGAAAAAAAGTAAACTTACAGAATGGTCAACACCAAACATAAATCTCTTCATTACACCTTTTTTATGTTCCAACTTGTTCAACAACATTGTCCAATCATTCACAATTACACCTGTGATATCTGTGTCTTCTCTCATACTCAAAATATCGTCTGCTTCCAGTCCAAAGAAATCACTAAACTGAAAAAAAGCACTGAAAAAAAAAATAATATTATAATTTGAATAACATATTTAATTTCAACTGTAATAATATTGAAATAAAAACGGGATATTACTTTTTTGACTTTGGAAGAATCAATTTTGAGAAGCAATAATCAACCACTTCCATCTTTATCTTTGGCATACCAATCATTACTTCCTTATTCTTCACCATGAATTCAGATGAAAGAATAATCTCACCATTCACAGGTTCCAAATGCACTTCATCTAACATCTTGTCAAACTTCTCACCATTAACACCATGTTGAAATTTTTTTTCAACCAAATTATCAATATCACCAAAAATTTGTGAAGAATATTCTTCTTCCACGTCAACTTCTTTAATAACAGACATAGGCTCAATCATTGGTTGTTTAAACAGATGGGTATCAGTAACTTGATCCTCTGTATTAAGCCTAGCAATTTGATGCTCTGCAGATTGATCTTCAGTTGGTTGATCAACATTGGTAACATCTTGATCCTCATAATGCTCATGCACATATCTGTCATCAAAATCCTAAAATTTTTCAACATTATCATCAGACTCTGTATGCTCAGATCCTTGACTCTGTGAAAGAATCCTAAATGTTGGCAAAGGTCCAACCTTCCCTTTCTCCTTCAGCTCATCTTTTGAAGTTTTCAATTTATCAATAATATCATCAATGTAATCAAAAACCTGACTTCCCCAAGGTTCACTATCACCAACCAAATCCTCCTCTTCAGCAGATCCTTTCTCAACATCATCATTATTAACTTTTTCTTTCCCCTTCTCAATTTTTGAAATCCTTGCAATGTGAGCATTGATAGCAACTTTAATATCGTTCAAATATTTCCGGTGACTCTTTAACGAGAATCCAAAACTTCGAACATTTTCACTTGCAGGTATTTTTGTAGGATGACTTACATCCTCAACAAAAGGAGCGACATCAATCGCAATCCAATCTGTCCTTCATCCAAATCATCCTCATAGCTTGTAATAGGATAAACATTATCCAAATAAAGAACTCCACCCCAACCAATCTTAGCTTCATTCCCGGCCACTCGACGTAAATTTTCTCTTGAGTCCAATGTTGAATCAAAGGACGTGCGGTTGGTTCATGTTTACGCAAATATGGAAATCTATGAAAGTAAGCTATTAAAAGAATTGCCACACAACCACCGCAACACCTCACTTACTTGCCGAGAAGAAGCCTTAAACTTCCTAACACCATCGAGATAACTTATTCAATACAAAGCGGCACCAATCAAACTTTTTGATTTGAGTAACATCTTCAACCAATGCCAACAAAGAACAATCAACACCTTTGTTACTACCGGTGCAAGAAAGAAATCGACAGAAACAATACATAGAGGCGTTTAAACTCATCACCTCCATCGTAGTTCTTTGATGCGTTGACCAAGCACGGGCTGGAATACCATCTTTAACTTTCCCAAAAGTATTTTTATATCGTGCGCTCAACTCTTTGTCAATTCCTATTGAACAATTTATCTTCTCTTTTTTTAAGTTCCTTGGAAGACAAAGAATATCAAAAACATCATTTGTGGTTATATAATACTTGTTATTTTTGATTCTCGGAATAAAGCTTCCTGAATCAAATCTTTCAACAAGATATTCCACAATTTCCCCTGTTGGCAATCTATTCAACTTAAGTTCTAATAGTCCACCAAAACCTATAGATTTAACATCTTCTTTTCGAGCATCGGTTAAACAAAGATCAATAAGCCTTTCTCGGGACACAACAATGTTCAAATGCCCGTTTCTTACCACTTTCAACCACATCCACTGTTGATTTCTTATTAGAGTTCTTAACTTGACCTTCACTTAATTGATTCTTCTTATGCTTCTTACTACCTTCACCTTTATTTAAATTTGCAGCTACAAAACATAAAAAAATAAAAAATAAAAAAGGATATCCAGAAATAAATGAAGTGAATATCCGAAACATACAAATGAATATCCGAAACTATCAAAATGCATATCCGAAACTACACAAATGAATATCCGTAAACTACACAAATGAATATCCGTAAACTTTCAAAATGATATCCGAGAAAATATCCACAAATGAATATCTAGAAACATACAAATGAATATCCGAAACAAGCAAATGAATATCCGTAAACAAATAATTGAATAGCCGTAAACAAGCAAATGAATATCCGGAAAATATCCACAAATGAATAACTAGAAACAATTGAATATCCGAGAAACAAACAATTGAATATCCAAAAACTTTCAAAATGATATCCAGAAAATATCCACAAATAATTAAAAAGGTTCTTCTATTATTTAAGAAAAAGTAATTAATTAATGAGTAAAACATAAATATCCGAAACCTTTTGAAAGGATATCCGAAGCTTTTGAAAGGATATCCAACCTTTTGAAATGTTATCCAGAACCTTTTGAAAATATATAGCCGTAACCTTTTGAAAGGATATCCGTAACCTTTTGAAAGGATAACCGAAGCTTTTTAATTTATAATCGAACCTTTTTAATTGATATCAAGAACCTTTTTAATTCATATCCGTAAGCTTTTTAATTTATATCCCAGTAACCTTTTTAATTATGAATTAAAAGCCAAGAGACAATATTAAAACACATTGTTAATCATGACAAAAATTATGAATTAAAAGCCAAGAGACAATACTAAGTAGAATGGTAAATCGTTAAACATAAAACACAAAATAGATACACAAAAATTGTAAATTTCAAACTAAAACACATTGTTAAATTCATATACAGATGAGTATGCTTAATATATCCAGAAATTTATGAAAATGCGAACCAAAACAATAATAACATGTGAACTCACAGTCGGATTTTCGCTTGCTCCTGATTTCATCAGCTGGATTTTCCATAATTCCTTCGATTGCTACTGATTTCGCTTGCTACTGATTTCTGGATATAGTTTCTGGATATTCAAATGGGGTTCCCTTGCTACTGATTTCGTTTTGGTATTGAACTTAGGGCAAACATGTTTTAATTAAACCGGTTAAGAAACCGGTTCGTTAAACGTTCAATTAAACCCGTTAATAAACCGCTAAGGAGAAACACGTTTCTCCTAAGCGCTAAGGAGAAACGCGTTTCTCCTTAGATTTTACGATCCCTTTTTCACTTACATTTACTTTTGAATATGACAAATGGAGTTATTAACTTTTATTTTTATGGCTAAAATCTCACAAAAAATCAAATTTTCCTGAACAATAGGAAAAATGGGTTTTGAAATAACGCGCGCTTGTGCGATCGTCGTAGTCTTCCACTTTCTTCATATCGGCTCTCCCGCTCCGTCACTGCAACACGCCAACTCCGTCATCGTGAAGCTCCTTGTCGCCAAGCTATTTCATGCGCCAATGTCAATCAATTTACTGTATCCAAAAAATTGTTCAATATGGTCACTAAATTGATGTGTAATCAATTTATGTTCTTCTCAATTCTTTCTGTGCTCTAGCACGACACACATCATTGTCCAATATGTGATGGGTAAACAAAGGCTATTCTATTTTGATTTTCCTCTCCTTAATTTATGTTAGGGCCAAAAAGAATTTTGAGGTTGGGTGGGTTGAATTGGGGTTTTTTATTATTAAGTTTACACATCTAAAAGTGTCGGTGTTAATGTAAAATAGTGTCAGTGTCAGTGTAAAAAAGTGCCAGTATTAATGTTACAAAGTGCCAGTGTTAGTGTAACAAAGTGTCGGTGTTAGTGTAAAACAAGTGTCAGTGTTAGTTTAACAAAGTGCCAGTGTTAGTGTAACAAAGTGCCAGTGTTAGTTTATAAACTGACACTTAATATACATGCACTGGCACTTTTTTACACTGGCACTTTGTTACACTAACACTGGCACTTTGTTAAACTGACACTGGCACTTTTTACACATGCACTGGCACTTTGTTTACACTGGCACTTTGTTAAACTGGTACTGACACTTTTTTACACTGGCACTTTGTTACACATGCACTGGCACTTTGTCACACTGGCACTTTGTTAAACTGGCACTGACAAAAACGGGGAAAACAAAACACGTTTTTCCTAAGTGCCAGAAAAAACACGTTTTTTGTAAGACCAACTCATTTTTATGTTATTTTTTTATATTTTCTAATTATATTTTTAAATTCATATTATTTTTAATTACTGTTCCATTTTTCAATGTTAGATTTGTATTTATTTTTATTAAATCAAATTAGCTATATATTTATTTACCAATTTAGTTCATATTATTTGTCAAATGTTTTGGCCGTGCGTTTAACGCACGGGTGTTAAATTAGTTTGTTATTAAATGCCAATGTTAGTATTTAGTAAGCTTGTGTGTTAACAAGTTTAAGTGTTAGTATTTTAAAATTGTCAATGTTAGTGTTTTAAAAGTGTTACTGTTAGGAGTAGGTCTGCTGAGAAACGCGTTTCTCCATAAGTTATGGAGAAACGTGTTTTTTTAAAGGTTCTGGATATCAGTCTCAAAGGTTCTGGATATCCAGAACCCTTTGATCATAATATCCAGAAGTTATGTTAGAATGAGACCAACACATATCAACTTTCTGGATATCAACTTAAATAGATTCTGGATATCAATTTCAAAGAGTTCTGGATATCCAGAACATTTAATATTGAATAACCAGAAATTTAGAATTGCCCAAGCCAAGGCCATGGGACAAGGTCATGGCCAATACAAAATTTCTGGATATCCTTTCAAAAGGTTCTGGATACCCGTTTCTCCATGGGCCAAGGTCATGGCCAATACAAAATTTCTGGATATCCTTTCAAAAGGTTCTGGATATCCAGAAGCCTTGGGACGGATATCCAGAAAAAAAATATCTGTGTGAACAACCAAATCCAATCAATCTCAAATTAATCGAATTATCACTGCAATCTCGGAATCTCAAATGCTCAGTTTCTGAAATTTTGATTGGAAATGCCGTTAGTTTCTTCAACTCCCCGGAGCTCCGCTTATCTCACCGCTCTTACTCAGGAAATCGATAGAAAGCTTCAACGCGTAAGTCTCTGTCCAATTTCTTATCCAATTTTTGTTCTATCTAATTGACGGTTTTTGATTATTGATTTTGTTACAGGCGTTGGATTCGCCGTCCCAGAGGCGTAATCTATTGCAGGAGCTTTTCGCAGAGATCGGAGAAGAACGGTGGTGAAGGTTGAGGTTGGGTGTGGTCGACGGTGAGGAAGAGGCTAGGTGAGGACGAAGATTGGGGAGCCGGCCATGGAGCTTCTGTGTTTGCGAGTGAATTTGGTATTTAAAACACGTTTCTCCATAAATTATGGAGAAACGCGTTTCTCAGCAGATTTTGGCTACTGTTAGGGGTTTGACGAGTTCCTTTTGAAATAGAGGCTCATGAGTTGTCTGTTTTATATTGGTCACATTTGGGCTCAGGTCTGATTGACAATTGTGTATCCTTCTTAATGTATTTGGGCCAAATTATTTTGTTACCCCGCATAAAATGCCCAACATCTTCAAACCGATCATTCGCGCGTGCGGGCATAAATTTTTATTTTATTTTTGCATTTCAGCTCACTACGCTCTATTAGCTATGTCTCATACACATATTGACATGTCTCAAACAATATGATAGCCATGTCACATACGCTCTGAAAGCCAGGCCCGATTTTGACCATTTGCAAATAGTTGAATACTACATGGCACAAAAAATTTAAGGTCCCCAAATTTCTTAGTTTTTATATCAATATATTAGATGAGGAATTTATCCCAAAGAAATGTCAATGTTCTGGTGGATAAGGCGCTTGTGTATTCCTACTTGTCTGACTTCAAATACTAAATCAAGCATTGCATTTTATTTTATTTTTCCGTTCTCCTAATTGGGTTTTCTTCTTATTTTTATTTTTGGGCTTCTTTTCTGTTTTCTCCCACATGGGCTTTCCTCTCATTTTCACTTTTGGACTTTCTTCCCATTCTTTTGATTTACTTTACAAAAGAAATCAAGATATGGAATTAGTGTGCTATTCAAATGCTAGTTATATAACTTATATGTATAATCCCCACAATGCTGGATCCCATAATGGCTATATTTTTCTCCATGGTGGTATCACAAATTTATGTTAATCCATTAAACAGACTTTGGTTGCCACTTCTTCAAAACACTCAGAGATTATAGCTCTGTATAAGGCTTCACGAGAATATGTGTGGTTAAGATAATTAATTTAACACATTTGTAATTCTTGTGGGATCGGATCAAACAAAATGCTTACCACAATGATTTACGAAGACAGCTTAACATATGTTGCATAAATGACAAATGGGTTTGTCAAAGAAAATTTACCAAAACAAATTGTACCAAAATTCTTTTATCCTCGTGAACTTCAAAAGAATGACGACATCACTACTGCACAAGTTTGCTCTAGTGACAATCTAGCAGATTTGTTCACTAAGTTTCTTCCTACATCTACCTTCAAAAAACTTGTTAGTCGAATAGAATGCAAAGGCTGAAAAGATTATAATCATCAAGGGGAGGGACAAAGTCATGAAGATGAAGACTGATATCTTCAGGGAGAGCACTAAATTCAAAACAATTTTAAAGATGATTTCTAAAGACAATGATTGTAATCCTTTTCCATTTGCTAAGTTTTTTTCCACTGGATTTTTCTCAGTTAAAGTTTTTACTGATACAACCTATGTTCGTGATTAAGTTCAGCGTGTTACGTCTAATAGGGAGTGTTGTGAATAAATGATGTGTGGACTGTATCACACTGTAACAATATATTGTATCACATTGTAGTATAATGTATAATGTACTATGCACCACTATGTGTGAATGTGTGCCCAAAATTTTCGTTTATTGGAATTCACGCGAGTTTGAAGACATCCGAGTTATTTGAAAAACGGAGTCGCCACGCCATTTTGATTACCTCAAAACTTTGAAAAAAAGGTTTTATGGGTTCGGAGGTTAAGTTACCCCTTGGGAAGAACGTTTGGCGTTCACCCAAAGTGCCTTGCCGGAGCAAGTCTCCCTAGATTTCATTAATCGTGTTTGCTTGCGTGCTTTCTTTGTGTGCATGTGTTTGAAAATAAGGGGGGGAATGTCCCAAGTTGTCTTCCGGACGTACAAACCATTTGTTGGTTGTCGCTCGGGATTCCTTGGAATTTATGTATTTGGGATTATGATCCCGTCCTCATCTTATGACTTATGATCATCGCATTTTTAAGCCTTGGGACCCTCGGGACTTGCGTGATCGAGAGAATGACTCTCTTTTGGGTCAAAGATGAGGTTCTTTAGGAAGGAATGTCCTTAGCCCATCAATCCTACGCTTTAAGACGGTCGAGCTCGTATAGAGGCTTCATACTCATTCTTAAGCGATAATCGGAGATATAGGGTTCAAGGTTATCCTTTTCCTAAAGAAATCATGAACCTTTAATGGAAGGAACGATGCAAAGATGAGAACTTTTACACCGGTCCGTTCCAAGGTTGGGGAAAGGGAAATGCATGATAAAAAAAATGACTCTTTAATGAAAAGATGACATTTTTAGGTTGCAAATGATGCTTTTTGATTTAAAGAAATGATCTTTATGCAAATGATGCATAAAGATTTGATTTTTATGCAAATGATGCATTGAAAAAGGGGTTTTGATGCAAAGGATGCATTTTCATTGAAAAAGATTTGATCTTTATATGCAAATGATGCATAAAGATGACATTTTTATTGAAAAATAGGGATTTTAGGTGCAAAGGATGCACCTTTATGAAAAAGACTACATTTTTATGACAAATGAGGTCTTAATGCATGCAAAGGGGAAAGGGAGTGATAAAGATATGATCTTTATGAATAAATGCCAAGTCCCAAGCAAGATATATGAATGCAATGAGCAAGTATATCAATTAGAATGCAAGGTTAGGGCGTGCGAGGTTACCAATCATTTCCTTCGCTTCTTCGGACGGAGCTAGGAGGAGAGGTTCTTCTTGGGTCTTCAAGGAGGAGGGAGATGGCTTCTTGAGCTTCTTCTTCACCTTCTTGAACTTCCAGCAACTCCTTGGGGGATCTTCTTCGTATTATGAGAGTATTATGCTTCTTGTTTGTTGATTAAAATGGGTAGAGGAGGGCTCTATTTATAGGCAGTCTGGATAAGGCTAATGAAGCCGTGCGGCTGCAGGCCCTTTGCAAATGAGGCCGTGCGGTCTTATCCACAATGACTCAGCATTCTAGAACCATGCAAGGTGGCATCATTCTAGAAGCTTCCCTCCTAATTAAAAAACGTGTTTCTTAATTAGGAAGGATTCCCTTCAGCCTTTATTTAATTAAAAACAGTTCCGAATGTTTCCGGAACATTTGGAAGGTCAGGGAATTACCGGAAAACTTACCGAAATTGCCGAGAAATTTAACCGGAAGGCATGAGCCAGATTTGGGTACTTACAGAAGCCCCTCGGCAACGTCACTTGCAAGGCGAGTGGGGTTGTCGATAGAAAAGGATCCGATCTGGCGAATGCCGAGACGGATTGGGTGACCAAGGTGGTCGAGTGGATGAACCTTTTGGAAGGCTACCTACGTATCCGGAGGAATCAAGCCGGGCCGTAGTTCGGAATTAGGATCCGGGGGAGGAAGAAGAAAGCGGTCTCTTCTTTGGGGACATAGAAGAGAAAATGACCTAGGAGGTCAAGCAATTGATCCTGCGGGGACATGCTAGGAGTGACCCGGGTGGTCGAATATTTGAACTTTTATGAGGGGCGCTTTATCAGCGAGGAGTGACAAAGAAACGGGGTGACCAAAGTGGTCGAATGGTGGACCTTTTATAAAAGGCTACCTACGTATCCGGAGGAATCAAGCCTTGATCGTAGTTCAAGCATCACTAGATAGTTAGGAACGATGTCTAGGATCCTTGAGATTTTGACAATTCGGAGTTTGTCACTGAGGAAGCTAGAGCTTACGGCACTATCTCTTTATGACGGGGATAGAGGTAACTTAAGCTGGGAAACTTGAGCGTACGTCACTATTCGCGGATAGAGGTAGCACAAGTTGGAATGACTTAGGCATGCGTCACTATTCGCGGATAGTGATAGCACAAGTTGGAATGACTTGGGCATTCGTCACTATTCGCGGATAGTGGTAGCACAAGTTGGAATGACTTGGGCATGCGTCACTATTCGCGGATAGTGGTAGCACAAGTTGGAATGACTTGGGCATACGTCACTATTCGCGGATAGAGGTAGCACAAGTTGGAATGACTTGGGCATACGTCACTATTCGCGGATAGAGGTAGCACAAGTTGGAATGACTTGGGCATACGTCACTATTCGCGGATAGAGGTAGCACAAGTTGGAATGACTTGGGCATACTTCACTATTCGCGGATAGAGGTAGCACAAGTTGGAATGACTTGGGCATACGTCACTATTCGCGGATAGAGGTAGCACAAGTTGGAATGACTTGGGCATACGTCACTATTCGCG
This sequence comes from Adenophora triphylla var. japonica, assembly GCA_022495995.1. Taxonomy (NCBI): domain Eukaryota; kingdom Viridiplantae; phylum Streptophyta; class Magnoliopsida; order Asterales; family Campanulaceae; genus Adenophora; species Adenophora triphylla. Next base: position 139,321 of record JAFEMH010005763.1, read on the forward strand.
GATAGAGGTAGCACAAGTTTAGAGTTCGACAATTCGGAGGTTGTCACCTAGTGTTATCCCGTTATAACGGAATTAACGGAGCGGCGGGAATAAAGCTTGATTGCTAAAGAGATAAGGGATATTTTACGAAAAGATGTTATCTTGGTTAAAAGATAACGGAAATTGCATGCCCAAGTGGAAGGTCCGGGCGGGATTGTAATTTATGCTCGGAGCGAATGAAGCCGCCGGCATGAGATGGAGAAAAAGAAGCCGTACGGCTAGAAGCCTGTTTTTCAGATTATTTAAAATCGGGTTTTGAACGGGCATTGGGCACTTGTTGCCGCCCACTTCAGCCGAGAGAGAGAGAGAGAGAGAGAATTTTCGAAATTCTTCAACCTTTTGCTTCCCTTTGATTTGAAATGGATCCGGAGGGCAATCCCATACCAAGGCAAGCGAGGAGAAACATCTCGGCGGCCGCGAGAAGGAGGAGGAAGGAGCTCGTGAGGACGGAGAGGAAGTATGACTTCCTTACGCCTCCATCGGAGCTTTATCCGGGGAGAAGGGAGCATAAATCAACGAACCCGCGATCGGTTGGGGTAAGCATTCTCATTTTGCTCAAATCCGATGATTTTGCTTGAATTTTGAATGATTTAGGGCTTGACCCGAATTTTAGGATTTTTGAATGATTTTTTTGAATGATTTTGAGATGCATGAACAACCTATGAGGCTAAGAATATGCAATGTGCAATTTTATTTGACAGAAATTATGAGAATGACTCACTTTTTTCTCGCAAAATGAAGTAAGAATTTTTTTTTCAAAATATGAGACGGAGTTCTTGCCTTGTGCTAGAACTAGGTCAAAATTCTGATTTTCAATGAGAAAACATGATTTTGGAAGATGAAAATGATTCATGCATGCCATTTTTTGAAAAATAATGCTTATGTGCAAAAAATTGTGATTTTGTGCTTTAGGAAAGCAATGACGCGTTTCAAGTGATGAAAGACACGTTTTTGATGCAAAAGTTATGCTAGAAAAACTTTTATGAATGCTTTTCTTTTGAAAATATGTGCACTTTTGAATATATGCATGCTTTTGAAATGATATGAAGGGCGCGCTTCTTTTGATGTGCTTGTCTACGGAGAACAAGTCTAGAGGACCGTCGGAGATAGCGGTCAAGCTTTGGCGAGAGGATGCCGAGACTTTGAGAAGGATGGGGCAAATCCCAAGCGGTGGTGAGGGCTACCGGCTTGGATGCATTTGTAGAGGCCATTGGTAGGGGTGTCCACATCACCTCGAAGAGCAAGGGCTTGGTCCGAGGCCCTATCGAGTTACAGTGGGACGGTACTCATAGCTTTCACAGTGGTGAGGAGAGGCGCGGTGACTCTGCCGATTTCACCGCTATTACGGGCTTACGGTTCACTGGGAGGCCCGTGACTTGGAGGACCATATTCACGGCTGAGGAGTTTCGGGCTTTGGTCGGGTTTGAGCTGATTCCGAAGGAAATTTGGGGATGGAGACACGGAATGTCGAGGTGGCGATCCGAGACTAGCATGCGAATTTTCTTTGCTAATGATGTGGCCTTGGCCCGGTAGCTAGAGCATTCATATGGTTGATGCTATCGGTCACCATCTTTGCCAGTGCAGGACGATAGCTATGACTTGCCTCCTCGACTCTGCGGAGGATGTTGATGGGATTGGGACGGTCTCTTGGGGAGAGGCCGGATTGGCGGAGTTCTACTTCTCGTTGGACATGTACGGTCGGAACAAAGGCGCTTCGATGGGTGCTTTTCTTTTGCCCTTGAGGTAGTCTCCTTTTTTTCTTTTCTCTTTTCTGTCTTGAGACTTTTATAAGAGAGAAAATGACCTTTTGATGTTTTGAACATGCGGGCTGGTTTTGCGAGGTGATCGGGTTCTTCCCTTGGAACCGTAGTGATGTCACCATCTTCCACCTGCTATGGTTCATTTGGAGGAGATGCGAGAGATAAATTCACGGGAAGACCCGGATTACCTTCGACTACAAAATGGTGAGGCCGGTCATCAACGAGGATGGGCACGACGGAGTGGACTTCTACCCACAGGGCGAGGTATCCGAGAGATCTTCTTTGGGAGATGCTATAGAGGTGACGAGGCGAGAGGAGGTGGCTCGCGGGCGACATGTGATGTCATTTACTTGGGGACCGCTTCTCGAGACGGCATGGTCATGTTCCCCACTAGATGCCATTACTCCTTCGACCCTCCGGCACGGATCTTTGCGGCCCGAGGGGCGCGAGAGGATGAGATTGCTAGGTACCGAGCGAGCGTAGGCTGCGGAGGAGTGCCGACATGGACACCCCTACTGTTTGTGTTTGTGGAGCGGCGCTGAGGACGCCACGAAGCTAGTGAAGGCGGCGGTCACTCGGGGATATGGGGAGGATGAGCCTCTTGACCCGCCGATCCCTCCTGCACATTTGTCCTACGTGGTCCATGGAGTGCAGGAGGATGAGGATACTGTCCCCGTGCTAGGGAGCCCGGTACACCTTGCCGCTGATAGCCTTTGTAAGTGTACTCTTAGGGTCTTATTCCCTTTTTAGCTTTCAGATTTTACGCTTTTTGCTATTTTACGAGATTTTACGAGATTTTCTCTTTTTTTCTCGGGTTCCATTTCGCACTTACGATAGGTGGTCGGGCGAGAATAGGGTGGAAGGACATGTGCTGGTCTCTTCGAGGAAGGCGCTGCGCTTCGAAGGCGGCGGCGGATGCGCGGGAGCACAGGCGCAAGAGACGGCACGTCGGGGCACGGACGTCTACCTCATCGGCCTCGGAGTACTCTTCCCGGTGCTATGCCTCGGGGCGGGGACCCATGGCGACGTGCAGGCGGTGGGCGAGTATGGGCACGATAATGTCCATCTATCGATGTGAGCGACCGGGAGGACTGATGAGGGAGGCTAGCATCTACGAGCGGCGGCGATGAAGATGAAGAAGAATCGGAGGCCTAGGAGGTCTCTAGAGTAGATTTGGAACAAAAACAAACAATTTACAATTTTTATGCACACTTTGTTTATTTTTTGCTTTATTTGGGCGCCGAGGGGGCGAAAACATTGTATTTATGTTTTAATTGCTTTTCTAATTCATGCTTTTTCAATTTGCATATTATACGAGCCTTGGGGCGACTTTTTGCTTGGAATTGGGGCTGAAAATGGGCCAAAATGATTTATAATGGTGTATAAATGCTTGAATGGCTTACGGATATGTTTTTGTACGGGTTTTGGTTGAAAAAGTGGGGTGAAAACTCCCTTGGGCAGCAACTTTGGTTCTTTGCAGAATTTCTGCGAGAGGGCTAATGTAGCCGTGCGGCATGGCCTTGAGGGCAAATGTAGCCGTGCGGCTAACGGTTCTGTACGAGATGGTTATTTTACGAATAAAAGCAAGGCTTGGCCATTTCATTTCATTTTCACTCTAGACTTGTCCCAATTGTTCCCGAGCATATTTTGGACCTAAAAGCACCATCTTTGATCATTTTGCGATGGAGAATCCCGTTAGATTGCAAAGGGGAAAGCGAGACCATTTTCTATCCGGTCTTCAATCTTGGGCGAGATATAACTTCCAAAATCACAAGGGGCTGCTTGATTCTTCCTTCAAGATCAAGTCTTTATGGCATTTGAGGGATCTCCCGCCCGATTGGGATACGTTGAGAGCCGCGGCAAAGTTACAGGATGTCAGGAGACATGTTTCTTGTTTCTCTTACAACGAAATCGTCCCAACGCACGAAGACTTGAGCCTTGATTGGGGGTCCCGAGATTGAGGCTATATCTATTCCGCTGATCGGAGACGTGCCGGTGACGGTAAAGCTTGCATCTTTTGAGATTCCTTTGGGAGAGGCGAGAGGATGATGGTAGCCCGGATAGGATTGACCTTTACGATATCCGGGCGAGGTTTGGGTCTCCGAGATATAGGCTGCGACCACGGTGGCTATGGATGCTTTCATTCTCTGCGTATTCTCTATTTTGTTCCTGCTTGAGTCAGTGGGGATCTGTCATAGTGGTCTCTTGGACATGGTCGAGGCTGCGGGGCTGGGAAGGATATTGTCCGTTGGTTTTGGGAGAGACATTTCATGGGATTGATAGGATGGCTCGGGAGACCGTTTCATGAGGTCAGGGAGTCAGGCTATGTTGACTTTGTGGCTGCGGGAGAGGCTCGGGGCTTTGCACGGGGCTTTGCCGACTCGGTGCCCTTGGGTGATTTCTCGGAGAGGTGCGCCTAGGCGGCGAGGAACGGGGTAGGCGGGAGGCGATGATGGCTAGGCTATCCACTTCGGACATCCGTTGGTGGATACCACATTGGAGGTTGCGGACCGGGAGGATATTTCGGGAGTCTTATCTTTGTGAGGGTTCCGGGATTAGCTGGTCGTCCTTCTACATACCACCTTGGTATCCCGGGCGGTTTGGGGCTTTACGGGAGCCATTGAGTGATTGGGAGGACATCCGGACCATGGAGGTGGTGTCATTGGACATGAGAGATCCGGCCCGGCTTCTCTTTCTTCTCGAGGGCTTGGACACATCTTGCTTTCCCACCCGGGGCTATCTTCGGGAGCGGGAAGAGCACCATCTTGACCACTTTGTCTACTTGGTGGTATGAGAGGGAGATGGGAGCGACTCGGGTTATCTTGGAGGATAGACGTCGAGCTTTATTGGGAGGCGGCGTGACTCGAGTAGGACTACGAGGAGGCGAGGCTAAGGCGAGTTGCCATAACCAATCGAGGTGACTTGGTCGGGGATATGGAGGCTCGGTACAAGAGATTGTCAGGGTCGCTCCTTTGGCGAGGCTCGGAGGGAGGAGGTGCGGACTCGTGCTCGTATAGAGAGCGCTCATTGACACGGGGTTGGTAGAGGCTCCGGTGAGGATACCGAGAGGTCGGGATGAGGGATCACCGAGCATTATTGAGAAGAAAAGGAAGAAGACTCGACGAGGCCGAGGAAAAGGGAAGAAGGCGAAGAAGACTCGGCGAATGACGGCGACAAGTCTTTTCTCAAGATCCTCTTATTGCCATTTGCAAACACATTAGTTTATTTAGGCATTTTATTGTATTTTAGATCTTTTTAGCGGGTTAGCGAGTTAAGAGGTAGGCCGTGCTTGAACTCATCAAGAAGTTTTTAACTTGTAATGAACAAGAAATATTATTTTAAAAATTAATCAAGACACATTTCATGGAAATTCAAATGTCTTTATTGATTGGGACCCGTTTTATGAAAAGCGAAATACCCTTTACTATTTTTAGGACGCACTTCATGGAAGCTTGATTGTCCTTTTTATTGTTTAGGACACATTTCATGGAAACTTAATCGTCCTTTTTATTGTTTAGACCGAACCATATATGGTGCCTACGTTCCCCTTTTACAAGAAAGGCTAAGGGGCTCGAGGTCTTCGTAGTTCATTACAGTGAACTAATAATTTTTTTTTCATGTGCGGCCATTTTTGTCTTTTGCCTAGACCGCCCTTTTTGGGGTCTTCGGCCTAGTGGGCATTACTCTTTTTGCACTAAGATTTTTTCTTTTTTTTTTTTTTTTTTTTTTTTTTTTTTATGTGCAGCCTGTCTTTTGCCTAGACCGCCCTTTTTGGGGTCTTCGGCCTAGGGGCATTACTCTTTTGCACTTTTTTTTCTTTCTTTTTTTTTCTTTTTTTTTTATTTTTTTTATCGAGACATAGTATCTTCGGAGTTTATCACCGTTGGCCGGGTGGACAAAGGGATTGCCATCCAAGTACGCAAGCTTCATTGCTCCTCTGACGGTATTTTACGCACCACATAAGGGCCGATCCGAGACGGGTTCCCATTTTCCCGGGGTTGTCTGCGGTAGGGGCTTTACTTTCGGCACCAAGTCGCCCTCTTTGATGTCTACGGCCTTGACCTTTTTATCAAACGCTACGGCCATTCGCCTCTGGTAGGCTCGGGTGTGTTCCATGGCTTTTAGCCTTCTCTCGTCAGCGAGGGCTAATTCATCATGCCGGCTGCGCAACCATTCCACTTCATTGACAACTGTTTTCGGGAGGACCCTTAATGACGGGATTTCCAACTCAGCTGGTAACACTTTGCTTCCATCCCGTAAGTTAGGGCAAAAGGAGTTTCTCTGTGGGCATTACGACGGACGTTACGCAGCCCCGAGTGCTAGGTGCGGCTTTTCGGGCCAATCACGACCACGGGTGGCCATCTTCCGGATGATCCGCTCGAGTGTCTTATTAGCGGCTTCCACGGCTCCATTGGTTTGAGGTGCATGCGGGGACGACTTGTGGCGAGTAACTCTGGAATTCGACGGCGGTCTATCGCGGTCTCCTTCGAAGTGTGACCCATTATCGAAATGATCTCGTTGGGCACCCCATATACTGCACATTATGTTTTCTTTGATGAAGCTGGGCCACTTTTACGGAAGTGAGGACCTTGTAGGACTTGGCCTCTACCCACTTGGTGAAGTAGTCAATGGCTACCAACACGAACTCGTGCCCATTGCTTCTGGGGATATTTTCCCTATCACGTCAATGCCCCAAGTTGCAAACGGCCAAGGAGTCGTCATGCGGTACGGGTCATGAGGTGGGAGATGGTTGAGGTTGGCAAACCGGCGGCATTTGTCGCGAGTTCGGACGTGCTTTGAATGCGGTCTGTTTCCATGGAGATCCGGTAGTAACCCATTACGAGGATCACTTGCATCGGGGCTCACGGCATTCATGTGAGGACCGCAAGGACCATTGTGGACTTCGGTCATCAACTCTACGGCTCTTTCTTGAGTGACACATAAGAGGAGTGGTCCTTGATACCGCTTCTTGTATAGGTTGCCTCCTAGAATGACATGCGAGAAGCCAACCTTTTCGGGGCTTGCAAGCTTTTGGCTCGACTCCTTCTTTTGGTCTACCTTCTTCGTCTCTGAAAGGTGACTCTCCGTCTTTGAGGAATTGGTAAATACGATTGTACCAAGGTTCCTTTATAGGCTCGGGTCCCAGGTCCACTTCACAACGAAAGTGGGGCTTCTCTTCTACCCACTACGAAGGGCTTTATGGCTTTTCCCTCGGGGATCTCTACCAATGAGGCTAGAGTAGCTAGAGCATCTGCGAATCTGTTCTTTTCCCTCGGCAAGTAGTGGAAAGTCACTTCTCGGAGCTGTCCGGTCAACTCCTCCATATGGGCATGATACCGTTGCGAGATTAGGGTCTACAGTCTTCCACTTGTTGGAGACTTGGTTGATGATCGAGGGTGAGTCTCCAGTAAACTTCGAGCTCCTTGACATTTCTTTCTAAGGCGGCCTCCAAACCGGCAATGCGGGCTTCATACTCGGCGGCATTGTTCGTGGCGAGGAAAGTTCAACTTGAGGGCTATGGGGGTATGCTCATCTTTCGGATCGACCAATAGCATTCCTACACCATTTCCTCTTTTGTTAGCGGCTCAGTCAAAGAACAAGCTGCCATCTATTTTCGAGGCTCAAGCGCAAAGATCCCTTCATGCAGAAATTGGGGTTCGGGCCCTCTGTCTTCATTCTTGGGAAGTTCGCTAGGTGATCGACAATGCTTGACCCTTGATGGCCTTTACGGTCACATAGTTGATGTCGTGATACGCCAAGAAGAAGGACCACTTCGCTAGACGCATCGATAGGGAAGGCTTGTCAAAGATGTACTTGATGGGGTCCATTTTCGAGACCAAGTTCACGGGGTGGGCTTGCATATAATGCTTGACTTGCCGACTACCCGGACCGATCTGCACGGAGTCTTTTCACACAGCGTAATTGAGCTCACTCCCTTGTAGCTTCCAGCTGACAAAATAAATGGCATTTTCTACCCGAGAGTCTTTCTTCTCTTGAGCAAGCATAGCCCCAGCTGCCGTGTACGTGACGGTTAGATAGAGCGAGAAGAGGCTTACGTCTATGTGGGGGCATAGTAGGGGATGCACTAAGTATGCCTTGATCTGGTCAAGGCGTCTTGGCATTCTTCGGTCCATTACGTGTCCACATTCTTCTTCATGAGCTTGAAGATGGGCTCGCACATAGTGGTCGGCGATTGACAAAGCGGGCGATGTCTTGCAATTTTCCCATGAAGCTTTTGACTTAAATGCGGGTTTGAGGTGGCCTCATATCCATGATAGCTTTGATCTTTCGGGGTCAACTTCTATACCTCGCTCAGTGACCATGTACCCGAGCACTTTTCCCCTTGTCACTCCGAAGGTGCATTTGGCGGGGTTTAGTCTCATGGAATCTTTGTCTCGGCCTCTCAAAGAATTTTCGTAGGTCAACAAAGTCTTGCCCACCTTCTCCTTTGGAGTGGATTATCATGTCGTCTACGTAGACCTCAATCTCCTTGTGGATCATGTCATGAAAAAGTGCGGTCGCTGCCCTTTGGTAAGTAGCCCCGGCATTCTTGAGCCCGAATGGCATTCTTGTATATGATAGGTTCCCCACGGTGTGGTGAAGGCATCTTTTCTTGGTCTTCCTCGGCCATCTTGATCTGGTTGTAGCACTGCAAAACCATCAACGAAGGATTTGACTTCGTAGTTGGCGGTGGAGTCCACCGGGATGTCTATGTTTGGCGAGAGGGTAGTCGTCTTTGGGGCTGGCCTTGTTCGGATCTCGGAAATCCACACGGCGGCGCACCTTCCCATTGGCCTTGGTTACGGTCACGATGTTGGACAACCATGTCGGGTATTCAATGACTACGATGAATCCTACCCGCGGTAGCTTCTCAATTTCTTCTTTGACTGTAGGGACCATTCCGGCTTGATCTTTCTCGGTTTACGCTTTGCGGCTTGGCATGCGGTGCTAGAGGGATTACGTGCTCTACTATCGAGCTGTCTAGCCCCGGCATATCTTTGTATGACCATGCAAACACGTCGACGTATTCTACGAGCGGCTCAATCAATCTGTCCCTTTCAACCCCACGGAAGAAGCTTCCAATCTGTGTCTCTTTAGGTTCCTCAATAGTACCCAAGTTCACACTTATCAAAACCTCCTCGGCGGCTTGGGCCCGGTTTTCCTCTTTTACGAAACACTGCTTAAAGATTTCTTTAATGTATTGTTCGTTTAGTGTGTTTGCATCTTGTTCAAATGATTCATTATTTTGAGTTAATTTATCATTTGTTAAGTTGGCAATAAGAGGATAATCAGAAAGATTTGTCATTTCATTCAAGATAAGGGGAAAGATGACATCGATTACATTTTCATAATCCTCAGGCGTGAGGCCTTCGGATGACTCTGAGGACTGGAATTCGAAGATTCCTGACTCAACTGAATAGACAACAGGGTGTTTGACACGACCGGGTTGAGGAGGACGGGGTACCAATCCAAGCTCCGTGATCATTTGCTGTCGACTGGCTATCGGCCCTGAGAATGTCTCCCAATTCTTCAATGGCATTTCTGTCTTAGTCACCAAAGTGCGAGGATCAAAATGACTTTCACCATCGTCTCCAATAACGGCAACTATCTCATCATCTGAACTGAAGTCGATCAAGTCTGGGATTTGTGCTTCTTCGTCAAACAACTCTTGCAAACCCCACTGACTGTCTTCACTGCTGGCAGCTTCTATCTGGCTGATCTTTGGAAGAGCTAACTCAAAGGCGGAGAAGTCCATTGTCCCGGATGCTGACCTTTTGACACTGGCCGGATTTCCTTTGAAGACGTACTCATTCTGAACGGTAGTGGTAGCCCCAGGGATATCTGGCAAATCAAGGAACATTCTTCGAACGGGATTGGCTGGCTTTCCCCTAACTTTCTCAAGGTTCTCTAGAAGGGTTTTCTGCAAGGAGATCTGGCGATCACTTTCATCATATTGTGTCCCTCCTTTTATAAAGTAATGGGTCAGAGACAGACTGTAAGGATGGAGCTGGACCCCTTCACCTTTCTTGCCTTTAGCTTTTCCGGCATCCCGAGAGTTCGGTTTGTACCCCAAGCCATATCTGGTAGTCTGCTCCTTCACATCAATGATGGTGTTACGACCTTGAAGTCTTCTACCCAATCCAAGTCCCGGAAGATAGCTCATTTTTCGCATCATTCTCATGGCAGGAGGGATTTTATCGGAAGTAGTGGTGAGGTCAGTGCAACACACTTGTGCCTTGGAAGAAGCTACGGAGAATCCGGTCAATGCTAACCCTTCATCATCATGCTTGATCTCCAATATCGGGATGTCCCCGGTGCTGGTTCCTTCTACTGTGACACTGTCCCCATAAATGGTGGTGATAGTTCCATCACTCGACTGAAATTTGACGCACTGATGCAAAGTAGAGGCTACCCCGTTTATCTGGTGGATCCAAGGCCGTCCCAGCAAGGCAGTAAATGAAATCGGAATGTCAATAACTTGAAAATCAACATCCATGACCTTTTTTCCGAACCACATCTTGAGAGTGGCGATCCCCAAAACTGATCGTGCAGTGGAGTCATAGGCCTTAATAGTCTGACTAGAAGGCTTTAAGTCCGTTGGCTTCAGATCCAATAAATCCATCATCTTAGCTGGCAAGACATTCATTGCAGACCCCCCGTCAACTAGTACTCGTGGCAATCGACGCTCTTCTAACTGGACTGTGATGTAAAGAGGTTTGCGCTGTGACTCAGCCCCATACTTTGGCAGGTCCATTCTCAATCTGAAGGTAATGATGTTTCCATAGTGGATATTTCGAATCACTCTTGACGACCTCACTTGGGCGACATCTATGGTGTTCATGGGCTCTGCCAAACTTTCTTCAAGTTTCAAGTTATGAGGGTATGAAGAGGTCAAGAGGGGACCATAAGGAGACACCTGGCTCTCCGGCACACTTCTAATTGAGTTAGGACTTGGTCTTCCTCATCAGAGTCATGCCTTCCCCTTCTAGCTTATAAGGTCTTTTATCTGTC